>CM053786.1:594929002-595189002 GCA_028749045.1 Cupressus sempervirens | reverse complement strand
CACTCAGTTAGATATCAAAGCTGAAAATGATGGAGTTGAAGTGGTATATGTTGTTGTTAAAGAAAATCCTAATGATGAAAGGAATGAGAAGAAAATTCCCTTATTTCTCATTTTAGTAAGAATGATGCATGGATTATTAACAGTCATTTCTCACAACATATGACTAGTTATTTAAGTAAATTTGATGAACTAGAAGATTATGATGGTGGATTTATTTAACTTGGAAATTACGTTACATGTCATATGAAAGATAGAGGGTCATTGATGTTGTCATGGGAAATGTAGAGGATTACTGATGCTAAATGAAAAAATATGTTATCATGTATATTGGGTTCAAGGAAAGTATAATCTATTGAGTATTTCATAGTTGAATAATATAGGTCACAATTTTGAATTTTAGAATAGAAAAGAAAAGATATATGATGACAATCGAAACATGATTGGTACTAGAGAACAAACAAGAGGTAACTTATTTTACCTAGATCCTACTATTACTAGTTTTTTTCTATTAAGGTAAAAAATGTGTGGTTATGGAATAATAGACTATGTCATGTTAATTTTGAAATATGGTCAAAGTAAATAGAAAGATGAGAGTGAGAGATTTATTGAATCCACATAAAATTGAGAATGCTATGTGTAAGCAACGCCAACTCAATAACATAACTAAGCCTAGTTTTTCAAGTAAGATGCATGCAAATAATGACTTCTATAATTAGTCCATATTGATTTGTGTGGACCTATGAGAGTTGAGAGCTATTACATTGATAGATATTTCATATTATTTGTTGACAATTATCCAAGGAATGATGAATGTAATGTTTATGAAAGTTAAATTCAATGCTTATCAAATGTTCAAATGGTATAAAGGTATAGTTGAGAAACAAATTAGTAAACAACTAAAATGTTTGAGATCTAATAGAGGTGATGAGTTTATGTCTTATGAATTTGCTAACTTTTATACTTAGAATGGAATTAAGAGACAATTATCTTCACTCAGAACACTATAGGACAATGAGATTGCAAAGAGAAGAAATAGATCAATTGTTGACTGTGCAAGAATACTGTTGATTGAAAAAGGAGCTGCACAAATGTTCTAGAGTGAATATGTGTCTGATGTTGTTTATACTATTAACTAAGTTTAGTTGAAGAAAGTAACAAAAAAGATTCCATATAAACTTTGGCATGGCCATACACCTAATATAAATTATTTCAAAATCTATGGAAGTAGGTTTTATATTCATAAAGATGCAAGGAATGGGAAATTCTCTTCAAAAGGTGATGAAGGTATATTCCTTGGTTACTTTACTAAGATCAAGGATTACAAATGTTTGAATAAGGTGACTGAAACTATGATTGAAAGTACAAAGGTTAGAATTGATGAGTTTGTAGATAAGAATGATGAGGAAAGAGAAAAAGGAATCTAATAGTTTGTATATGTATACGAAGATGGACAAGACACTATACCCAATCATTTGAGTAAGTTATTATAGTGGTTTACCAAATAGTAGAAGAATGTTTCCGAGGAAAAATATAGACACCAAACAATAGAAAGGACCTATCAAGCAACAACCCATATTTCCTAAGTCACAAATAGAATAACCCAAGTAGATTGTTGACCCATGATCGAGTGAAGATAATGATAGAGATTATAGATTTGAACCTATTTTAGCTGAGTATGTGAGAAGGAAACATTTACAAGAGAAAATTATTGGAGACAAGAGTGTTGGAATCATGAAAAGAAGTAATTTGAAGAATAATACTTTTTTTATTTTTGAATTTGAACCAAGATCTATGAAAGCTACAATTGATAATGATGAATGGATCAATGTAATGAATGAGGAAATAGATCAGATTGAGAACAACAACACATGAACACTATTACTAAGACCCAAAGACAAGAATGTAAATGGAACAAGTGGGTTTTCATAAATAAGTTGAATGAGAAAGGTGAAGCAGTAAGGAACAAGACCAGATTAGTTTGCAAAGGACAAGCCCAAGAAGACATAATTAATTATGGTGAGACTTTTGCACTTGTAGAAAGATTGGGAGTCAAAAATTTGTTGGTGTAGGAAACTTACAATAAATTCAAGGTATTTCAATTGGATGTCAAGTCTACATTTTTAAACAACATACTAGAAGAAGTTGTATACAATGAACAACTTGAAGGATTTATTGATATATGTGTATCAATCTAAATGCATTAAGGAGATATTGAAGACATTGTATGGATGATTCTATGCCATTTGGAACACCTATGGTAATTGGATGCAAGTAATCTAAGGAAGACACTACTACTAAAGTAAATGGGATACAATATAGATCAATGATTGTGAAGTTACAATATGTTGTACATTATAGACTTGATATTTCTCATGTAGATAGTATTGTTGGAAGGTTTTCCTCTAATTATAAGAAAACACATATAATTGTAGTTAAGAGGATATTCAGATACCTAAAAGGAACATAAGACTCTAAATTGTGGTATAAACAAGAAGGTATTTTTGAACTTAGAGTCTACACTAATGCTGACTGGGATAGAAATGTTGATGATAGGAAGAGAACTAGTGGTGGAGCTTTATTTTTTGGAGAAAAAATGATTAAATGGTTGAGAAAGAAATAAAGTTGTATGTCTCAATCTACAACTAAAGTTGAGTATGTTTTTTTTGCTATGAATTGTTCAAATATAGTTTGGATTAAGCAACTATTGGAATGTATGCAATAGCAAGTTACCAAGTCTATCACTATCTATTGTGATAAAAAAAAGTGCAATAAACATATCAAATAATCTCATGATGCATGCAAAAACCAAGCATATATGTATCAAGTATCACTACTTAAGGGAGCAATTACAAGAGAAGCAAGTAAGGTTAGAGTATGTGAAGTCTAAGGAGAAAATTGTAGACATATTCACAAAGTCATTGCCTAAGGATTTTTTTGAGTATCTAAGAGGTGACTTAGGGGTCCTTCTCCTATCTAATATTCACTAAGAAAGGATGCATGTTGCATCAATTCATGGGATATCAAGATATATCTTTTCGAGTTGATTCAAGAGTTCAATCTTTAGGAATTATTTCTTGAAGTTATGAAAACGATTGTACTAAAGATGATATACTATGTACATGTAAGGTAAAAGGTATTACTACGAGGCTCTATAAGTTTCTTAGTCAAAGGGGGAGACAATTAGTAATGCAATGAAGATAATTAGTAATACAAGGGAGAGAATCAATAATTTCAAGTAGAGAAACAATAATATAAGGGATAGAATCAAGTAGAAGAGATAATCTATAATAAGGAAGATAATAAGATATGCAAGAAGTTGACATGAAGATGAATTCTATTGATAGAAATCACAAGAAAAGGGGGAGATATCATCAAAGACACATAATCTATTGTAGAGAACATGTTTGTGTAGAGAACCTTAGTGAAGTTAGAGAACTGAAGAGTTATCATGTTGATGTAGAGAACTTGAATGAAGTTAGATAACTAAAGACTTGATGCGGGAGAATCCTAGGATAATTAGTAATCCTACATGTTGGAGGTATTTTTGCTTTGGATTTGAGGACTTGATCACCAAAGGAGTGGTGCTTGATCATTTCTAGGAGTAGTGTTGTGCAAGGTCCTCGGTCACTAAAGGGGCTTGGTCTCTGTAGGAGCTTGACATATATTATTGCTCAGCATATGTTGTTACTCGACATATATTATTTCTCAGTATGTACTATGTTGCTCAAAAATACTTTTAGGAGCTTGAAAGTGTTTAGCTCATGGTTGCTAATGCTCACTAGTGTGGCTTGTGGGATGGAGATGTTCTCATGGATTTTTTCAACTAACTTAGTGCATTTATTCAATGAGTATTGAGATCACAAAATGAATCAATCATGGGAGTTTATGTGCACCTATTTGGGTCTTGGTTATTTGTTCTAGGTTTATTTAATGAATTTTTTAAGCCTTATATTGGTGTAAATAAATATTTACTATTTACACTTTCCTTAGGTTAATGCATTAGCATATTAGTTGTCATGTAGACACCTAAGAATATGCATAGTCATATGAGTTGTCTTGTTGACAACATAGGAGTTAGCAACTTATTTGAGCACATGGTGTCTAGAACATCTCTTTACAAGATACACTTATGTAAACTTATCCTCTTAGCATCACACAAACTCCTATGCTGAATGGAGGAAAATCCACTCTTGGTGGACATGTGCTTAGTTGTGATGTTTATCTCTTTGCTGACTCCTAGTCATTCTAGATACCTTTATATATAGGAGCTTCTAGTGTGTATTCATCTGATATCCATTATTATTTTGATCATATTTGAGATTCTCATTTGATCATCATTAGTCTCTCTTGTGCTATCTATTCAACTTCTTGATCTTGGTGTTGAATTATTGCCTTAGGAAAATTCTTACATGGTATCAGAGCCATAGGAGTTTCATTGCATAGCCATTGGAGAGATTTTTTTTGGGTCAAGATTGGAGCTTGTTGGTGCAAATCAGATATTGGCATCACATTCAGAAGGTCAAAAAATCCACAAATTGACTTTCATTTCATCAAAATCAAACATCTAAGGTGAAATCTAGAGTTATTTGATTTTTGGAGGTGTGACGGCAGTGATTTAGGAAAAATAATTATAGAGGTGATTTTCAAACATTGATATCTCCCTCATACAGTCTCATTTTTTCGAGCAATTTTTTTGATTTGAGCTAGAAATTCTTAAATTTTTCAATGGTGCTATTATTTTCTAGTTTTGGTGCACAGATTTGTCAAAAGAATCAATTTTTTGCAACTACACCTATCCAATCTTACATTTTGTAACTTCAAATACTCCATATGGGCTCATCTGGACACATATTCAAGTTCTATTTTTTTTGAAAGTGTAGAATTTTTCCTCTACTTTCCAGCTCTGCAACCATATTATAGGCTTATGTAGATAGAAATACTACTTTCAGAAACAGGTCCTTTTTTTCATTGTATTGCTTTGATCAAAATTCAAAATTGTTGTATATCTGAGCAATATTGCTAAGTGTTAGATTTGAACTCAAAGAGGAGGTTGTAAATAGAAAAATTAGAAGTCCACTAAGGCCCTAAATTGGTAAGTGGCTATTATAATCACACTAAGTATAAAGTGCCTAAAGAATTTTTTATTTTTTTATTTTTTTTCTGGGGGGAGGGGGGGGGGGGGGATCTTTGATTGAGTGAAGAGGGGGTGTCTCTTGGTGTTGTATTCCATTTTTCTTGTTGTTATCTTTCTTTCCTTACATTATAAAAAACATTAAGGTTCCAAAATTAACACCAAATAATATTGCCACATGGTCAATTAAAAAATGGTGTGAATTAATTAATGAAAATTTTTTGCAATATGTAGATGGATCTCTTCCTAAACCCATAGGTGATCAAAGAACTCAAAGTGATATCTGTGCTTGGGAATTGGAAGATAGAAAAGCCCTAGGAATCATTAGGTTAGGGTTTGATGATAATATCCTTTATTAGATCATAAAATATAATACATCCAAGGAAACTTGGATTGCCCTTAAAAAGCTATATGGGAAAGTGACCGAGGAGGACCTTAACAAGGTTGAAGATGAACTTATCTCCCTATATCCTAAGAACTTTGATTCCATTCTGGATTGTATCATTAAGTTGAACGAGTTGAGAACAAAACTTAATGATTGTGATAGTCCCATTAAGGATGACACGTTGATTTATCTAATTTAGAATAAGCTTCCATCAGACTACTCCACATTTGTCTCTTCTTTCAACACCTCAAAGGATACCTTAGGGTCTTTTTTATTATAAACTCACTTTTGATGACTATGCCCAGTTGTTAGAGGAAGAACAAGCTAAGTTGATAACAATGGGGATTCTTAGTCTTCAAAGTCTAAGGCATTGGTAGCTAACAATGAGAGCTCCAAAAATCCAACTGGTGAAAGTTCAAACAAAAGTAAGGGTAAAATGAAGAAGAGGAAAGATAAAAAATAAGGGGAAATCAAAAAGCCACTACCTAAATCAAATCAACAATAAGGCAAGTCTTCTCCTAATGCCAACAAAAAGGGGGACAATAATTAGGAAAAGAAGAGGTGTGCCTATTGTAAAAGAATTGGTCATGATGAACATCACTATTATCACAATTAGATTGATGAATTGAAAAACATCATGAACAAAGAACAATGTTCCATTTCCTAATGCTTATAAGGAAAAGGGGTCTTCATCTTCAGATTGTAAGATCAAAGGGTAAGCTTTACTCACAAACACTATTAGTTAGAGGGAATGGATTATTGACTCAGGTACCACACATCACATGGGTGATTCAAAGAGAGATTTTTCTTCAAAGTTACCTCACATCTTTGTAGGGGATGATACTAAAGCGGAAGTAGAAGGAAAAGGTGAAGTTGAGATGGAAAGTGGAGCGTTCAAGGATGTTCTCTATGTTCCTAATCTTAGCTCCAACCCTTTTTCAATCTACCAAATCACTCACTATGGAGGTGGAAATAAGGTTGAATTTCTTCCAAATTTAGTTATCTTGAAAAACATCAAAGATGATTCTATGGTTGTAATAGGTGAAGCTAGACATGATTCAAGGCTTTACACTTTCTTTTCTTGTGTGCCTAAATTTAATGCACAATTCTTGTTAATTCATTCAAATACATAAAGGAAATTGTGGCATGAGAGGTTTGGACATCTCAACTATAGGTATCTTCAATAGGTTAACAACAAGAACATGGTTCAGGGTCTACCTCAAGTCCAGTTCTCAGATGGTGTTTGTTCAAGTTGCACACTTGGGAAGCATCCAAAAAAAAAATTTAACAAGGGGAAGTCTTGGAGAGCACAAAGTGTTATTGACCTAGTTCATAGTGATGTGGTGGGCCCATTTCTAGTTCCATCATTTGGAAAGTATCGCTATGCACTCACCTTCATTGAAGACTATTCTTGATATACTTAGGTATTCTTCATGGCTTATAAGAGTGAAGTATTTGAACAATTTCTCACCTTCAAGTCTCAAGTAGAAAAGTAATCAAAGAAAGCCATCAAGGTTCTTTGAATAGATAATGGAAGAGAGTATATAAACTCAAGATTTATAGATTTTTGTACTCAAGAGGAAATTGACCTTCACCATTTAGTACCATACACTTAACATAAAAATGGTGTTTTGTAAAGGAAGAATAGAATCCTCAAGGAGATGACCACTTGCATTCTACTACATAAGTCTCTTGATCAAGTTTTTTGGGCTAAAGCAATTAATTGTGCAAATTACATCCAAAATAGGAGTCCTTATAAAGCTTTGGATGGTTTAACTCCTTTTGAAGCTTGGAATGGAAGGAAACCTATTGTAAAGCACTTTAGAGTCTTTGGTTGTCCAACATGGGCACGAATACCTCCATAGAAATGCAAAGCATTGGAATCTCAAATTAAACCTTGCATCTTTGTTGGTTATGCAAACTCTCATAAAGCCTACAAGTTGATGGATCTAGAGACACATGAAATTTTCTATGAGAGGAGTTTACACTTTGAAGAAAGTTGTCCAAGCTTTACTTCTTCAACTCCTCCTTCTTCCTCCTCCATTGAAGAGAATGACAGTGATGAAAATGACTTCAAAGATGATCGAAGGTTGAGGAAATCCATTCTAATTCTACATCTTCTTCCACTAGACCTAAATGGGCTCAATAGACATTGGATGTGGCAAGACCATTGGTAGGGAATCCTTTAGATACTAGGAGGACAAGATCACAACACAACTCACTCTCTCATGCTTATATTATAGTTTCTTTCAATCCTCAATCATTTAAAGAAGCTTCATGAATTTTAGAATGGGATCAAGCAATGGAGGAAGAATACAAATATGTTCTAAGAAACAACACATGGGACTTAGTCTTTCTTCCTAAGGGAAGAGAATTGGTTCGGTGTAAGTGGATCTATCAAACCAAGTTTGCAAAAAATGGAAGTTTGGATAAGTATAAGGCTAGAATTTTTTCCAAAGGTTTCTCTCAGGTGCCTATAATTGATTACACTAAGACCTTTGCCCCAGTTGCAAAAATGAACTCCATTCATTTGACACTAGCTATAGCTATAGCTTAGAGATGGGTTTTTCATCAAATGGATGTAAAGAGTGCATTCTTGAATGGTGATCTTTATAAGGATATTTATTTGGAGTAGCCATAAGGTTTCATTTAGGATTCTACTTTGGTTTGCAAGTTGAAAAATCCTATCTGTGGACTAAAACAAGCTCCAAGAGCTTGGTATGCCAAGATGGATTCTTTCCTTCTCTCAGTAGGTTTCACTAGATGTCATTAAGATTTGAATGTCTATATTCTTCAGTAGGATGATTCTCACTTGCCACTTGTGCTTTATGTTGATGACTTGATCATTACAGGGAGTACATCATCCATCATTGATGGTGTCAAGTCTACTTTGTAGGATAGATTTTCCATGAAAGACTTGGGTCTAATTCATTATTTCCTTGGTATTGAGATAGAACGATCTTCATCAGGGATCACATTATCACAACTGACGTATGCTCTTGGTCTACATGCTTGATTTTACATGAATGACTGCAAGGTTGCATCTACTCCATTTCTTTCAGCTATTAAGTTAGAAGCAAAGTGTTCCACTCCACTTCTTGATGCTACTTTGTATAGATGGTTGGAAGTCTTATCAACTTGACACATACACACCCTAACATATCATTTGTAGTTGGCATGGTTTCTCTTTTTATGCAAGTTCCACATGAACTTCACTAGAAGGCATCCAAATGCATCTTACACCATATCTAGGGTACACATACATATGGGATATGTTATGCAGCTGATACTGGACTATAGTTAGTGGGTTAAACAAACTCATACTATTCAGGGGGTCTTGATTCTCACAAAATCACTTCAAGATACATGTTTCATCTTGGTTTTGGTAGGGTCAACATGTTCAATAGTAACGGTAGTTTGTACATGATCACCAAGTCCAACTCAGTAAAGCTTCATCAAAAAATTTCATGCAGGAAATTTCTCCTCGTTAAGCTTGGGTACCTCTCTCTTTGCAATTTTGATCTTTGACTCATAGTACCTTGAAACTATCTCTCACAAGCAAATAAGCTTTGATACCAATTGTCAGAATAGTTTAGAATAACTGAGAGGGGGTGAATCTATTATCCAAGGTCCAAAAACTCCCAATTAAACTTCTTAGTGCTTAAAAAGACTCATATATATCTCCTTATCATGTATCTTACATGCATCCATCATATCATTCAAAACTTAAACTTGTAGCTTATTATCCTAGGTCAAAATCACTTTGAACAAATGTAAACATGAAACATAACATAATCATTCACACATATTACACAAGTATTTTATATGGAAACCCAATTTGGGAAAAACCACCAATAACATGCTACTAATTCTCACTAATCTGACATGATGCCTTGTGAAAATTCAACCCTATTAAAGGTTACAATACACACTATTAAATGTGACCTAGTTAAGGTATTTTATCATCCTATTAGGAGTGAGCCTTGTTAGAGACCATTCCATTGGAATGTCACCCAGTTAAAGGATTTACAAATGACTGTTAGGTTAGCCTTAATCCAAAGGATTTACCCTAAACTGATACAATGATTAGAGAGTAATAGTAAGACTTGATTTGATAATAAATCACGACTCACTTATAGATTACATATCTCTATTTTAGTCCTCCATTTTGCTTGGCTTCATTCACTTCAGCTCTAATAGCTTGTTCACCCTTCAAGCACTCATCCCCTTGAGCCTTCTTGTTTTGCATACCAATTGCAGACTCTATAGTTCAGCCTCCATTTGAAGAAATACCCTAGACTCCTTGTCTTCCTTGGGTTCTCACACATGCCAACTATTTCTTCAAGCCTACCATTCCCTTATAAAGAGAATATAGTTATTTTGTCGCTTAGTCATAATCATCCATTCCAAGATTAGGTAGGATTCATTGAATCTAACTATCTTTCTATTTTGCTTCCTCTAGAAACTTCTTTTATAACCCTCCTTCAATTTGCCTCAAATCAATTATCTTGAATTTTGTGCCACCAACTCATCAAGCATATCTTCCACACAGTTCATACAATCCAATAAATCAACCTTGTCAACCGTGATTCATTCAATTCATGATCTAACTCATAATGTTTTCACTCAATATTAACTACCTTTGATGCTTGGGACACATTGTGTTGCTTGGCATCCATTAATAGTTCACTTGGCACATATTAAAATTTACTAATACTTAGAATCAACTAAACTTTACTCGACTTACACTATGTTAACTCGTCATACATTGAATCTTCACTTTGCTCAACTCCAACTAATTTTTTACTTAACTTGCACTAACATTACTCAGCACCAACTATGCATTTGGTCAAGCTTAGCAGAAACAATTCTTCTTCCTTGTTCTTCTAGACTTAATTCGTGTATCCATCCTTTCCAACCTTAAGTAGATAAGCAATACATTATATCATCATTGACTTAACTAATCTTTGTACTCTGTTTACATGTCATAACTCAATCTTTCCTCTAGGTGCTCTTGTTATCACATTTGATCAAATCCTCTTCATTGATCAAACAAATGATAGTACTCAAATCAACTAAGCAATTATCTTGCCAGGAGGTAGCAAGTTTGACATCAGTGACAAAATAATGATTGAAACACATTGTCATATTTGCATAAATCTTTTCTGAACAAGATATTTAATTAAATTTATCAATAATTATATTTAGTGGTTAGTTAAATACTTAGTTTTAAATTTGAATTTAATTATTTTTTATATTTTGATAAATGTTTGAATTCAACTTATAAGGAAATTCTTGGTTAATACTTTAGTATTAAAAACAAGTTATTGTGAAATGATTAAACAACTCCTAAGGAAAGAATTACTTTATTTAAATAACATCTAAAATAAAATTACTATATGTACTAATCAAATAGACAGTTCCCAAAATTTAAAAATCAATTTCATTAAATAATTGCGAGATAATTATATGAATAATGCATAAGGGACCAAATTAAATAATCACAATTTTTTAAAACCCAATGCTCAAGAAAATGATACAAATATTCACAAAAATATTCTAATTAATAACCTCCCATGAAATCAAATTAAATATTCACAAATATTTAAATAAATTACCTCTAAAGAAAACACATTAAAGATTTATGAAAATTATAAATAATTTACCTCTAAAAAAATACATTAAATATTTATGAAAAATTTAAATAATTTGCACCTAAGAGATTACATCTTTAAAAAACTTGATAATAAGGTCACATGTCACACTTCAATTAATTCTTTATAAGTATATAGGAATTTGCAACAGATGATCTATATAGGGGTCATGACATCCTTCCCCCCTTATGAAAGTGTGAGGCATTGCCCCAACCCTTCATAGCCTTAGTTGTTACTTTATCATTTTGATACTCACAACTCGAGATGTCGAGACATTATCTAATGCTTAGAACATATCATATTATTTCATGTTGTGTGATGTTATTTTCAGGTAATTGATGTCCGTCATTTAATATTTTATGTATATGTATGTTGATGAATTAAGTAAAAGGTAGGATTAACATTTTGTTTTAAGATATTTTAAATGGTTAAGAATTGAATAGGATGAGAGGAACCCTAATTTTTTTATAGATGGATGTTTTAATTTATGTGATTCCTAATACGTATATATATACATATGTACATGTGATTTTTGGGACTATTGATGTGTGCAATGAGTGTGCAAATATTTTAGCCAAGAAAATCGACGGAGGAACAGAACTGATCTCTATGTGATAATTTTGGATACCTTGTTGTTTGTAATTCAAGTATTGTATTGTGAGATGTATGTATGTATCTTTCTGTGATCAGTAAATGTTAATGTTCATAAACTATGTTCTTATAGTGTCACTCGACACTCATGAATTGTGTATGCCCTTCAGTGTGTTGATTAGGATTAGTTGTGTAATGTTTGGACCTAAGTTGGTTTAAGTTAGTGTCAGTTGCTAATTTGGTTCTTAATCGAGTTTAGCCATTTCTATCCAAATTAGTGCTTAATCTGCATTGTTAGAGTTGTTAGATGGTCCTATTTAATTCCTAGCTTTTGTTTGGCTCTAAACCTATTCCTAAGGCTTTAAAACATAATTTTTTTATACCCAAGGGGTATGGGTATGGGTTAGGGGTCTTTTCCAACCCCTAAGCCCCTTTTATTGACTTTTGAGGTCACTCAAAAAGTCTCTTTTTGCCCTTGTGCGAAAATTGACTATGGCTAACATGAGTTGCATCACCTCAACTCCACTTAGTGGTTAACCATAGTGTGGGTTGAGTTAGGAGTTTCTAGATTTGTAGGTGGGTGGGAGAAGTTATTGCTCCTTTTGTGTGGGTGAGTTTGAGGCTTATTTAGAGGCCTTTCTTGGAGTAGTTTAGGTTGTTACCCAATCTCTACATTTAGAGAGGAGTCTTGGAAGATTGGAGCAAGGAAGGGAAAAGCTCTACTCAAACTTGTTCATTGCCATTACCTCTTTGTGAAGGTAGGAAATTCCATCTCCCTTGTACTGATTTTCATGTTTGTTTCATGCTTATACTACCTTGTTGTTGGTTGAATGCTTGTATGATTGTGGGTATGTTGGGAAGATTTGAAAACCATGTTTTTTGAATGTTTTCCTTTCATGTTTATATTTGCAATTTTGAAGCTTTCTTGTATGGGTGTTTTGGTATTACTCAACCTTGGATAGGGCAGAAGTGACCAATTTTGGGAAAGGTCTTTTTAGTTGGACTCCAACCAGTGTAGAGTCTCTTCTTAGGATGAGAAGAGGGAGAGAGGGTGGGGTGTTATGGGCCCCTACCTGTCAGCACAAACCTCGTATGAGTATGGCATGTTAAAATGGAAGAACGGTAGTTCTTGGTTTATAGCCCCAATTGGGCATCTATTTTGGCGTTGTGCTTGACTTCTCCTATTGGAAGAATCCACATTTCCCTAGTGTTGATTCATTGTGAATCATATTGTGATAACCTTGTGTGAATATGCATGTTTGAATTGTTCTTGGTCATGCTTGTTATCACCTGATCAGATTTTGTTCCCTCCATGGTTCTAGAAATGTGTTGTAGAAATCGTTATAAATCCCTTGATGAGGGTCATGAAGATAATTCAATTAAATTTTTGTAATTTGGGATTGATATCCTATGTAAATTGTGTTTCAAACTTTGTTGTAATGGCAACGAAGCCGAGTTTTCTTCCTGGTTCTTTCCCGGCTGAGCCTTTAAATCAGGTTTGCCAATAAAATTGGTGTTTGAGTATAATTGGTTATCATGTGATTTAATTATAATTTTAATTTAGATGGATGAACATCAAAAATGGGATGGAATTGATGTTGATTTAATGTGGCAAAATTTCAAGTTTTCTTATATGTTGAAAACGAAAATTATGATCATGCATGTAGATCCAATTTTCATGATTATTAGAATCAAATAATTATTGCATTATTGAACAAAACAAATAATTCAAATTCTTGGTATGTTAAGGTTGTAACAAGTCTTTATAGATTTGCTTTAAAAAGAAATAATGACAAAAGTCGAATTATTCCAATTCAACTTATATAGGAGAACAAATGATTATGGTGTTAATGTGACTCAAACTATGATATAAATGTTTTAAATCTATTCAAAAAAATACACCTTAAAATATAGACCAAAAAAAAAACAATACATTGCCTTGTAAATCTATACTTAGAAAAATTTTCAAAAAAAAAAACATGTATTTCAAGAGAGTAAAAACTCTCTGTCTTTTGTATGGGAGAAACAATTAAATGGTTTTGGGCAACAAAGAATCTTTTAAAGATTCCTTTTATATTCTGTTTGAAAAATATAAATATAATTTAATCAATTTTTAAATAGGTGTAAAAATTCCAAATTAGACTTTTAACATTTTAAAAATGTCTTAAATATCTATATTGTTACCTAATAAACTTTTTGTCTTAAATTCCTGCCCATCTTTCCCTTGGGCGTCACATTTGAAAATGCATTAAAAAATGGTATTATGAGGTAGTTGTTTAAGCAAGTCAAGATCTTCATCATGGGGAGGTGACGTCACCCTGCCACCATGTAACATCCTCATCTCCTCACCAAGATGGGTGCTCACATGAGGGGAAACAATAAAGTTTTGTTTTAAAGCAAAGTTAGCAAGTAATTTCACTTGCTTTTCTCCCAACTGCCCTCCATTTGCATCGCATGTTTTGATGAGGGGGCAAGGGGTCTGTCAATGCCTCCCTTGGAAGCGCTTGCCCAGGGAGCAAGTGGAGCTTAGGGAGTAGGGTGGGCATAGGGGTAGAGTTAGAGCTTAGTGTAGGATGGGAGAAAGTTAGTATAGGTGTTAGGTGGAGTTTAAAGGGAGTTAGTGTTAAGTGACAGTTAGTATGTTAGTTTAAGGAAGTGTTAGGATATATGTTTTGTTTTGTTAAGATTCTTTTTATTGTTTGTTAATAATTTTAATTAGTTAGTTTAAAATGTAATTTATTTTTGTTAGTATAGTATTGTTAGAAATGTTAGTTTATATTAGGAGTTAGTTGAACTTATTAAAGTTTTAAGTTAGTTATTAATTTTTTTATTTGTTAATAATTTATTTAGTTCATTTTAAAGTTTAGTTTAGTAAGATTAGTTTTGTAGGTAGACTTTAAATAAAGATTTCTTTATTATTTAGTTGAAATTAATGCTTAGTAATTAAATGGTTATATAGTTAAATGTTAATTGGTTAAGTTTTTAATTTGATTAGTTAAAGTTTAGTTATTTTTAATATTAATGTTCATTTAGTTTTTGAATATTTTTTTTAGTTTAAATTTTAAAGATAGTTAGTTAGTTTAATTTTTGAGTATTAATTAGTTTAATTTAAAGGTTATTGGCTAATTAAAACAAGTTTAAAAGTAGATTCTATTTGCTTAGATATTTTGACCCAACTAACTCGAAGTGATCTACACTTTTTAATTTAAATAATTTTAACTATAATGTTGTATAAGAAATGTAAGAACATAACTTTTGTCGATATCAACCTAATAGCGAGAGCATCAAATTTTAACGATGTATGCCTTCACATGATATGTAACTTAAGATGTAATGAAGAGAATCTTTTCTTGAAATGTGATTTAACCTTATCGAACTTTGAGCATTCTAATAATTATTATTTTTTAAAAAAAATTCTATGTTTTTGCCCATGTGGTTTGGGCATGACAGAAAGCATCACCCTAATGAATAGCAATTCTCGCATAATGTTTAAAATATCAAAATCATAGTATGTGTATCAAAATTGCACATATAGATTTGTTAGTAATTTACAAAAAGTAACTAATTCTATGCTAACATAGTTCAGTCATTTAAAGAGTCAAATCCTACCTATCATGATTACAATCCTCGAAAAGTTTTAAAACATCATAATTAATCAAATTACAACTTCTATGCTAACAAGAATAAATCCCTCATAAAATTTATCAAAATATAAAAAATATTAAACCTTTTTGGAGTTTATTAAAATTGGTAAGTTTATTGCTAGTTTTTAATTCTCAAAATAAATATGGATAATGTTTTTCCATTTCTGCCTTATCTTCCCAGGTTGCATTCTCCACTGAATATTGATCCCATTGGACTTTACATTGATCCACCATTATGTTGCACAACTAGTATTGTCACCTCTCTATGATTTGGTATGGTTGGATTATTATAATTCCAAGCTCTTCCACATTCAGTGCATTCTAGTTCAAAATGTGTTTAGGATCAAGTTTTTTTCTGCAAGGATACATGGAATACATCATGAATATGACTCAATGCCAGAGGAAAAGTTAAGCAATAAGCCACTATTTTAATCTCCTCTAGAACTTCAAAATTCTCAACAAAGTGTGGGGCTAATTTAGATTTCCTTCCAAAAGATATGGAGCTCTTATGAGGATGAAATCTAAGAAACACTTTTTCACCAATCTGAAAATTCTGTGGAGTTCTAGTATTATCCACATAGCTTTTTTGCCTGTTAGTTGTGTTGGGACTAAAAATTGCATGCTTCATTTTTAGTCACATTTCAAAAAAATTGAGAAAATCAGGCCTATAAATGCTTTGTGAAGCCTATGTACCCCAATGTTGAGTTAATGCATAAATGGTGTTTGATGTTTCTAACACCCTTCATTTAGCTCGTTCACATGTTCTGTAATGATAAATTGATATTTAGAGTTGTTTGGCGAAGTCCTGTTTTGAGCCAATGTCTAATTTGCATTTTACCCTGTGTCAAACAGCGACAGGAAGCCCTGTTTGTACCTAAATATCTCGCACCCAGAACTGTGTCATGAGTCGCCACTTTGGGAGTGTCTAGTTTCCACACTCGAGAACCTATGTTTCAAATTTCAAGTCATTTCAAATTTGTTTGACTAGGTTTTGAATCCCTCAAAGTTGGTCAATTACTGTTTTCATGCTTTTGCACTTTGCACCTAATTCTGGGAAGCCCTGTTTGACGTGTTATAACTTTTGACCAGTTGACCGAAATGCTAAATTTCATTTTTGCATTGTGTTGTAGATGTCAGAGACTTGTTATGTTTCAAGTTTTAGCTTATGAAGAATCCGTTTGATTAGTTTTCAAATGCGATTCCAAACGCAAATTATAAAGTTTTATTGGTGTCAGCATTTGCAGATTGTTTGGTACCCCTGTTCAGGACATCATAACTTGAGATCTGTGACTGCCTAAATCAAATGGATTGTACCACTATATTGTCCTATGAAAATACTACAAGTTTGTTAGTTTCCAAGCCTTGATGAATCCGTCTTCACACTTTACTAGGGTCATTCCATTCGCAAAAAATGATATTTTACTAGTGTTTACTCTTTTGCGAATCCAGGTGGCCAACTTTGCACCTTCGCCAAATTTGCCCCATGATTCGTCATGAGCCCAAATCGTATAATCATATTCTTATCATGACAATGTACTCATGCTCTAGATTCCAAATCACCAAGTGCCCATTTGTTTAGTTTTCCAAGCCATTAACAATCGTACTTTTCAATTTTCTAACATGTTTATCTACAGGTGATTCTAAGAAGGCAACTTTGACAGTGAATATCTTTTGACCTTAGATTCATCATGAGACGAGATTTGATGGAGTAAAAGTATTTGGAGAAGAGGATCAGTGTGTTCAATTTCAGAGCCAGACTAGGTGTTTGGGTCAGTTTTTAAGGCCAGTCAACGGACCTCCTGAAATGAAATTCACAATTTGTAAATAAGTGGCAGAATGGGTTTCAGATTGATTAATTAGTGATCGCACTTGATTCAAATCGGTTTGAGATGTCTAGTGGATTAGTTTGATGGTTCAGTCATTTGAAAATGAAATTTTTTTAGCTGGACCCACTTTGGAGTCCGATTGATTCCATCAGGCGGAATGAGTCAAAGAATGAAAATAATGAAGCTAAGGTTTTAAAAAAAACAATCTTAGTAGCAAAAGGAGTGAAGGGAGAGGAAGAAATTCCTAAAGGTGTAGTTACTCTTTTGACTCCTGACATGCCAGATGTTTTATCACACATTTATGTGCGAGCGAGAAATGGCAGGGTGTGCTTTGCAACAGGCTTTGAACCAAATATTTTTAATGACCTTCGATCCAAGGAAGGAAAGGCATTGTCAATACAACCCACTTCATCTATTTTAATTTACATTGAAATCAAGGATGATAATGTCTTGGGGGATTCTACAAGTTCATCTCACATGGATGAAATGTTTCCAGGAATATCTCTAAAAAGAAAGCATTTTAAGGGAAGTCTCACGCCTTCTAAAAGGAAGCTCGTAGTCAAAGACAATCAAAAGAATCTTTCCAATTAAAGAATAGTCTTCATGCCAAAATGGAGTGAGTGACCAACAATTATTTGAAAGAACAAAGGACCCAGCCTCAAGCATCATAAATAGAAGCTGCAAAGCACATAGCAAGGAGTCTACAGCCCATGCAAAGATGCCGAGTAGTCAACAGCAGTCTCATGCCAACAATGGGATAGAGGTAGTTTATTTAAGGAGAATGGAAGCAGAACCCACAGCCATAAAGGGAACACAACACCCCACATTGAAAAGATATCCATGCAGCCAGCCAAAAGGACTCGGGGTTTGGAACATAGGTAGTCAGCATAAACAAAGACAGTTAGCTCACACAAAATAGGATAAAGTCATGCCAGTATAAAAAAGAAAGAAGCCCCGCACTTAAGAATTTCATTGAAGCACAAATAGAGGCATGTAAAAAAAAAAAAGAACTCATTTCACGCATGGAACAGAAATGTCACGCTAACCAACCAAGAAATGATCTGCAGACACGCATTGGAAAAAGAAGAAATCATGGGCACTTATCCGGAAACTACAGTTAAAAGGTATCAAGGGGAGTTGGATGATCATGTTTTAAAATGAGAAATGCCCATGCTCATTGGACATCCCAGGTGTCATGAAGAAAATCCACGGCATTATAAGATTGTGCCAAACAAGGAAAAGGGTAGCCAAATCATGAAGGATGCTCACGTGGAGGGGCAAAAGTATACGACTGCAGAAAAATGCCAGTCAAAGACAAAGAAGCTCATAGCCACTATCAAAGACTAGTTAAAAGACAATGAAGCCACAGTATTAATGTTATCACTTTTGATCTTTTCACTTCCAATGCAGAGGAGGTAAAACTCATGGCTTAAAAAGGAAGACCATGGAATTAAAAAGCAAAAGACCAGAATTCATGCATTAGAAGAACCGGCTAAGGAGATAGAGACCAGTCAAAGGGAAAAATTGTAAAAAAGAAAACACAGAGTATAAAGGAGCTCATAGCAGCCAAGCCACGAAATAGAAAGCCACAGTGGCCATTAAAAATGAGATCGTCCCCTATTAATAGGAGACCCAGTCATTGTTTCAAAAGAAGCCCTCTCCATGCAAAAAAAAAAGGGGCAGAACAGGGGACTCCACCACAAAGGGAGCTTGCATCAATAAGAAAGAGCAGACTTCCATTTAAAATGCAGGCACATTGGCATACTAAAAGGAGCTCACGCAAAATGAAGATAAAGCCAATAAAAAGAAAGACCATAGCTATAACAGGGGAGCATTCACATCAAGTGAAATTCAAAACCACTATTTAAAGGCAGAACCTACATCAACATTTGAAGCTCAACCATGTAAAGAAGGAACCGTTCAAGCCACATGAACAAACTAGTAGAGCAATATACGCAGTCAAGGAAGAAAATAAAATTACATTATCCCACATTCTTTGTGGGCAGGCCATTTGTTTGGTTTAAATAGAAAACCACACACAGTACAAGTGTATTCAAAGGCACGTGGATTTTGGAGGCTGCGAAGGGCAAGGTGGGGCCCGTGGTCGACAAGCCAGTTAAACGTAGTTAAAGAAAAATTTTTGAGCAAACACGCAATCCAAAAGAGAATGATGTCAACAGGAAAGGCGATCGGAGAAGGTAAAATTCAGCTAGTCGCTAGCCAAAAAATTCAAAGAAATTGGACTAGCGACATAGCTATGTCACCGAAAAAATTCAAAAATCTAATGAAGACGAGTGAGTTCAAATGGAACGAGATCGCGTCACATGTCCAAATCGGAGGGTCATCGCTAACTCGCCAAACGGGACCTACATGATGAATTGCCATAGCAAGGTGATGAGGGTAGCTGAATTTGTGCCATGTGGCACGTCCTCGCTATCTCGCCCAGCGAAGATGCTCACACATTAACCATAGCGAGTTAGCGAGAAGATGACATGTGGCACTAATGAGAATGTGACATGTGGCGCTTGCCCAAGTCTAAGCCAATCAAAAGATGACATGTGTCAAGCTCGGTCAAACCTAGTCTGACCTGGGTAGAAAATGAAAGGAAATTTGAGAATTTTCAATTTTTAATGTTTTATTATTATTTTTCCTTCAAACTCACGTCAGGTCAGACATTTAAATAAAGTTTGAAACTCTATATAGTTTAAACTTTATAAAAGTTTAAATTTTGCAAAATATATGTGGAAGCCATGAACAGAGGGCCGATCTTCAGAAGGCCATAATAGGAGCAATTTTTAACCAAAATGGACACTTCAATATATTGTCAAAACAGAGAAGAGCTGAATTTTCCATTTCTAGAGTCAGATTATGCACAGGTGTTCACTGGTTCACGTTGTAGGCCAGTTTGTGAAATCTGAGGTATTGGCAATAGAACAAGCAGATTTAATCTTTGAGCATCTGAATCAGTTACAGGGTAGTTTTGAAGACCTTTTGGAACCTGAATGTGAAGAAAATCATCCTTAAGAAATTTTCTTACATTCTAGAAGTTACATTGAACTAGATTTTCACTTTTATGGTGAATTCATTTTAGTATCGAATCAGTTACATCCTTTCATCATTACATTTTGAGATATTTTATGAGCCAAAATGAAAGGATCAGATATTCAGTTAAGGAGAGAGGATAGAGAGAGGCTTTTTGATTTTCTTGGGAAGGAATTCTAGGTGGACACTTGTCATTTCCTAATCAGATCTAGGATTTTCTTCAACCTTTATCTATCTCTTTCTTTCTCATTGCAAGGGTTCTAGTTTTTTGTGACTGAGAAACTAGTAGGTTCCAGTTTTGGGGAGAAAATTTGCACATTACTGTGAGACCATTTTTTGGTTCCAGTTTTGATGTGTTTCCTTGACTGTGATACCATACTTCAGCATAATTCTTTCATAGGAATAGCAGTAGTGCAGATAATATTGGAAGTTTTGATATGTTAGGTGTTTTTCATGTTTAAATTTTATGCATCTGAATGTATAGTTTCAAGGAAATGAATACATATGAGCAGTAATTTCACTATTTTTGTTCTGGTTCTTGTCTCCTATCCTAGCAAACTGTAAGTCTTATGTGGTTTTGGAACAAAGTTCTGAGACCCATTTACATCCCTTTCAGGTTGTATGTTTGATGTATTTTGTTGTTGGACCAAAGGGCCAAGTAAATGATTGATATGTTTAACAAGGTAACTAGTTACTTGAGAAGGATATTTTGTGAGAATGAGATCTAAATGAACACTGATGTTTGAATCACAAGGTGATTAGATAGATCTAATATCTGGGTATACAAAATATGTCCTGATGTCACAGATGTATGTTTTGAATTCATAGAATTTCTCCAATGGATTAGGCACTGATCAGTTATAGGATCACCTGTTATACTACTGCATATTTGAGGTTGTGTTGAATCAACATCATTAATCAAACTTTTTCCCTTTTATGTTGAAAGTTATTCAATGTTAACCTGCACTTAGCTTGCTAGTTTCGTGAGTTATGTTCTTAGCTATTTCATGCTTGTGATTCCTGGTTAAGTCTAGAAGATTTAGGGGTTTTTATTTGCTTTACATTAGATTCAGTGTATGCTTTGATAACTGGTACCATATAAAGAATCTATAGGTCCACCTGCCTAGGTTTTGTAGAGCCTAAAGTGCAGTAGGAGTATAGCCTTATAGTTGGCCCAAGTTCTTGGTAAATTGTGACCATTATTGGAGATAGCTACCCATAGACGCATCCTTGCCTTGCATACTTGGTTGTTCAAATTTTGTTAAATCAAGAGCCAACAAGTTGCTTCCTTCATTCTCTTCCTAATTAGTTGTACTTGGTTATCCATGTCATGCAACATCTCAAGCCCAATTACAACTTTGTCCTCCAATTTATCCCAACTTAATGGTGTTTGACACTTTCTTCCATAAAGTGCTTCAAATGGAACCATACCAATAGTAGCTTGAAAGGAATTGTTATAAGAAAAATCCACTAATGGTATGTATTCTTCCCATTTGGTTTTTTGTTGAGATAATGGGTGTTGCACACATTGCATAATATTGTTATGTTGTATTATTTTATTTTATTACGTAATGTTGTATCTAGGAGCACCTAGATGGATGTGAAACATGTAAATATTCCCATGGGATATACAATTTAATGAGTTGTATTGTAACATTGTGATAATATTTCATGTAATTATTTAATATTAGGGAAAATAAATTAAAATTCCAATATTAAATGTGGGGTCAATGGGTTAGGTAGCACATGGTTTATGTAATACCACTTGGTGGTTTTGTGCGACTTGCTACTATATAAGCAACCACAAGGGTAGTTGTTGTTATAAGTGAGAAGAGGAGAAGATGAAGGCAAAAAGGGAAAGAGTCAAGCAGGACAAGGCTTGATAGGTTAGCCAAGGGAGCATTTCTGAAGCATGGCATGGGATGTGTGGATTCATGCTTGTTCACACAAATTTCTTGGTGGTGGCTATGGCTTTGAAGGCATCCATGGTTGTATTGCAATGATGTTTTTTGTTGAATAATACATGGTGATGGATGCTTTTGGAGGCTAGGTTTTTTCCTCAATGAGGGTTTCTCAAGGTATATCTTGTGTCACAATTTCTATGGGTATGTTTTCTATTTTCTTACATGTGGATTTTAATTTTGTGTTTATTTTAGATCTATTATGGATTATGTGGAAATGGTTATATTATTTCTTGCAAGTTTCATTATATTTTTCTAATCCATATAATACATATGGAGTAGATCTTCTAAACTTTATTAGTTCTTTTAGGTTTTCCATTAGTTTCTAGATTTTATGATGTACTAAAGTTTAGTTGTGTTCTTAAGGAAGTTTGTAAGGTGGTCTAGAAGCTAGATATAAATTTAGCATCCCTATCTGAAATAATATTTTCACATATACCATGTAGCCTAAAAATATCTTTAATAAACTTTAGAGCTATAATAGGAGCATCATCTGTCAAATTTCCTGAGATAAAATGGGTTGCCTTAGTAATTTTATCTACAATCACTAGAATGTAGTTATGTCTATAGGACATAATAGGTAATCCTTGAAACAAAACCATGCTTATGCTTTACCATTTGTTTTGTGGCACACTATGTGGATAAAATAGTCATGTAGGGTGCATGTGTTCCACTTTTATTTGTTGACACTCAATACAGTTAACTATTGTCATGACTATATCCTTTCTCATGCCCTACCAAGAGTATAGTTTCTCAAGATTATAATACACCTTGTTTAATCCATGGTGTCTTGAGTAGAGAGCACTATGGGCTTCAACTAGAATAGTTTCTCTTAATCCTTTAAGGTCAGGAACATATATCCAAATTTGATATTTCATCATCCCATCAGGTTATAGAGTATATCCTTCATACTTGGGTTCAGTAGAAGAATTTCCTAGTGCATTTCTAACTCATAGGTACCATGAATCTCTAACTTTATCATTAAGCTTTTTATTTTAAGTCTACTTGTAAGATAGAGATCACCAATATGTGCCTTCTTCTATTGAGAGCATTTGCTACCCAATTTTATTTCCCCTTGTTATACTCAATTTCAAAATCATACTCACTTGAAAATTCTAGCCATTTTCTTTGCCTTACATTTCAATGACGTTGGGTTTAAAAGTATTTTAATCCTTGATGGTCAGATTTTAACTCAAAAGGTTTTCCTAGGAAGAAGTACCTCCATTTTTGTAGAGCATGCACAATGGTAGCCAATTCAAGATCATGTGGAGCATAATTTACTTAATGAATTTTCATCTTTTGAGATTCATAAGCAACTACACCTTCATCTTGCATCAAGACTCCTCCAAAACCTTCTATGGATGTGTTTGTGACTACTATAAAGTGGCCATTAGGGTCAAGTGCCCTTAGAATAGGTGATGACATTAATCTTTCTTTTCAAATTTGGAGCACTCTTTTGAATATTTTTCACCATATAAATCTTTTTATTCTTTTTTTGTGGTGATAGGATTGGATATTCTTGAGAATTTCTTTAAAAACCTTCTATAATACCTAGCTAAATCCATGAAACTCCTTACTTTAGATACTTTCTTCAGAATTGGTCATTTTATTTTATGGCTTTGACCTTATCAGGATCTATAAAGATGTATTCGATAGCTATAATGTGCCCTAGGTAATGAATCTTCTTTTCATAGAGGGAACACTTTGATAACATCCAACATAGATTATTCTTATGAATCCCTTGCATTACTATTTGTAGGTGGGCTAAGTGTTCTTCTTCACTTCTATAGTAAATCATAATGTCATCTAGAAATACTATCACAAATTTATCTAGATAATCATGAAATACATTGTTCATTAGATTCATAAAAGAAGTTGGTGCATTAGTTAGCCCAAAAGGTACTACTATGAATTCATAGGGGCCATATCTAGTTTGAAATGTTGTCTTTGGTATGTCCTATCCTTTATCCTTAATTGATGGTATCTTGGTCACAAATCAACTTTTGAGAAAATTATCGCCCCTTTCATTTGATCAAACATGTCATCAATTTAAGGTAAAGGATGCCTATTCTTTATGGTTACCTTATTCAACATTCTATAGTCAATGTATAGTCTCAAGGTTCTATCTTTCTTCATGCAAAATATTATAGAAGAACTCTATGGTGATGCACTGGTTCTAATTATCCCTTTATCCAATAGCTCTTACAATTGTATTTTCAGTTCTTGCAGTTCAATAGTATTCATCCTATCAAGGACTTTAGATACTAGAGTTGTTTTTGGCATTAATTCTATTGAGAAAAAAAATTATCTTTTAGGTGGCATCCCTACTAAGTCCTTAGGGAATATGTATGGATACTTAAGGAGGAAGGGGCTATTCTCAAAAGTAGGAGTTTCCTTCTCCTCATTTTTGTTTAAGGTCACCATAAAAATTTGGTTTCCCCTTTTTTTTCTTGCCTTCTTTGATTGCATAGCACAAATAATCCCCATGCATATGGGTTTATATGTGCCATAAATCTTAGTATGGTACAAATCATCATGTACGCAATGTACTATCTTATCAAGACAATTTAATGTGGCTCTACACTTAGTTAGATAGTTAATTCCTAGGATCACATCATAGGTTCCCAAGGGAGAAACATATAAATCTACCCTAGTGCTTATCCCAAGAAACTAAACAAGTGCATTCTTTAAACATTTTGCAATTGTCTTGATAGCCTTATCCCCATACTGGATGCTCCATGATGCATCCATTTCCATTACTAGTAATAACATCCTTTTAACTAATTTTGGAATACGAAATTTTTTGTTGAACCAGTATCTACAAAGATGCAAATTGATTTACCAAGAAGTGTACCTTTGGCATCCAAGGGTGTATTTTGATGGCTGGTTTGGAGGTTGCTTACTATAGCATAGATTTGGCATTGTAGAGGTATCAAGCTAGGAGCTCCTCTCAACCCCCCTAAATAGTCCCTAGAAAAATGATTTCCTATGCACATGAAACATTCTCTTGTTGGTCAAGTAAGGGCTTGAGGCTACTTGTTCCTTCTATTATGTTGTGCATTCCCAGTATAATTACTTCCTTGATTCTAGTCCAGTGTTGGCCCTTTAAACCCTATCTTGTTTTTTTCATTTTTCCTCTAGATCCCTTTTGCTCAAATTTTATTTTGAAGGGAGATCCCTTATCTTGAAAAGGGCTCCTAGAAGATGCTAAAGATGGAAGTTTAATTTCTTTCTTGTGAGCTTTTTCCATCACTTGGCTCATCTTTTTAAGAATGAATATATCCACATCAACTTTGATCTCTATGTTCAAAACCAAAATGAACTTTCCTGCTTAAGCCCGTTCATCCTTCTAATAAATGGGGAAAAACTCCATCAATTTAGAAAAGTGTTACCAATATTTTTGCATGGACAATTGGCCCTACCTCAAGTTCATTAATTCTAACATCTTCTCATCACAGTAAACTTGAGGAAGCCAATGCTCTCAAAAGTTCTCTTCAAATTGTTCCTAGGTCAAGGTGGATTTAGCATAATTAAAATGCCCCTTAATATTGGTGTACGAACTAGCTACTTCATCGATGAGATGATAAGCTCTCCATGGTAGCTAGATAATCTTTTAGTTTAAAGTACTTCTCCATCCCTATCAACCAATCTTCTACAGCATCCCCAACATGTCTTCTATTAAATTTAGGTGGGCCAATCTTTTGTATATCCTTGGAAGGATCAAATACCATTCTTCATTTTTTGGGTCTATTGCTTGTGTTCTATTTAGGGGGGACATTTGTGAGTGGTGTAACTTCTTGTTTAGTTATGTACTGGTGGTGCTTCTCATCTCTCTTTGGGTTCTCCATAATATTCTCAAGATGACCTTGTCGATTACTGAGATCATTCATATTTTTTTGGATGTTGTGAATTTAATCTCATCACCCCATTAACAAGTTGATGAGCATCTCTATTCCATTTTCAACTTTCTTATTTGGATTTTTCTCTTGGGTAGACGTTGCAGCTCTGCCTCCCCTTCTACCTTGTAAATCCCTAGTTTAGGCCATTTCTAAGCTAGAATATACATGCCAATAATGATTAATTATTACTATCTAATATTTTAACTGTTCAATCCCTATCTTTTATCTATAACAACAATAAAGTACAAATTTTTTATACAAAATGTTACAAAGATGCAAGTTATAAATATAGATTTCACTTCACACTTCACTATTATGTATTTTATAATTACATATTGCTTTTTACACTTTACATATTCATACAAGTCTTTTCAATAGAGAACCTCATCTGCTTCCACTTCTTCTTCTAGCTCTTCAGAGTTGAAAACAATGGGTGCATTCCTTAGATACACTAGTTCATAATGCTCCATTATTTTCTTGTTTAATAGTAGGGGCCTTATGCCCTATCCCAAATGAAAAATCCCACACAGTAGATGGTTTTATTTTTATTTATGTTCGCCTTACTTCGGTCCCCTTGTTCTTATTTCTTTCTAGAATTCCTATATGTGGTGGTGAGGTAACATCCTCTATTTACACTTGAGGATCCAGTGGTTTAGTTGTAGAGGGTTTTCTCCTCCTTCGCACATATACTTTTTGGCCATTCTTTGACATTATTTAAAATTTGTTAAAAGTCCCTCTAAATGTATCATATTTATACAATTATTAATTCTATTCATTCATACATAGTCATAAGCTTAAGCGGTAGGCCTTTAGGCCAAGTGTTTGAACCATAGGCTCTAATACCACATGTAATGACCATCCTATCCTTAAATAAAATATCATGACATTTAGAAGTTATCCCATTTCATTAGCACATTTTACTAACCATATTTTTTTTGGATTGCATAGGAGACTATTATCTATCATGTTGTCCTCATAGGACCTAATATTAACTAGCCAATATAGGCTCTTCTATCCAAGGCTAAATAGTTAGTCTATCAAACAAACCCTCTATCCAATTGAGGTAGGTACTTATCTATTTTAAGTAGTCATCTTTAGAATACCTCTACCCACACGAGGTAGGCTCAGAATATAAGTCACTGAGACTTTGTACTTCCATCATTTCAAGATGAGTTACAAGATGGACACATAAGTGGCCTTCTTAGGTCATACCTCTACCCATATGGGTAGGAAGAACATATAAGTGACCTAGAATCCATACCTCCATCCAACTATGATGAATTATTATATGGATATATATAGATAGTGTTCTTATCAGACTCCTTCACCCTTTGAATCAAATTTGGATCTAGGGTAACTTGCAAGAAAATACACAGTCTACCTAGAACTAACCAAGGTTCTTTGTAAGATTAATCATAACCAATAGATCTACACCCTTCTTTATTATGGACTATATTAGTCAAGTGTGAGACCACCAAGAGAATTACTAACTCCTATACCCCATCTCGAGTTTTGGGCATCGAGAAGGTATAGGTACCTTCTTGAGAATCATTAATTTTGTTTCCATGTTTTTTTATTGATTCAAAATTTATAAATTAAGGAGGGATAAGTAACCATAAAATCTATGTCCAAGGTATATGTTCTCTAGAGGTATCCTTCACCTTTTAGGCTATCTACATACCTGTATCCATAGGATCAAGACACCAATGGAACATGAACTCACTAACAATATATAGTTCTATTTGTAATAAGTTTGATTTAACTACTATGGAGACAACCCTTTAGGGATTTATTTATTTCCAATCACTTATTTTCCATCGTACACCCACTTGGGCAAATTAGGCAGTAACCCATTCCATCTTTCCTAACTTCAACTAATATTTTATTCTGAAACATAGTTAAACTATGTGAAGAGTTTTCCTATGCATACATATCATACTCCTCACCATTATCATTTCCAAAAGTTATTATTTTCAAATTTTACTAATAGTTCAACATGGTTTTAGTGGATGGTTATCCAGAGTTTATCAACTGAAAGCTTTTGTCAAGTTTATATATATATATATATATATATATATATATATATATATATAAACCAAAGATTTAACTCATAGTAAACTAAATTAATCTATTCTAGTGTTAACTAATTATAGGTCCAAATGTTGTTAATGAGTCAGTGCAAGAAGTTGGGTCTCACTTTTGGCCAAAAAGTTGAAGTGTTTTTCATATTTTTGAAATATTTTGTCAATTGATGCCAAAATTTGAGCCACATATAGATTAAATATTTAAAAACTTCTGAAATAAAAATTGTAGTGCCTGGGATCTTCTTTTTGAATATGTAATGTATTTTTATATCCATATGATATAATTTTTTTTTGGTATGGATCTTTAAAAACCACTTTTTCAAAATGCCTATTTCAGGACCATACCACGATCATCTACGGACACCATAATTTGACACAAATAAATAAATTTTCATAAACCCTTTTAAAGGGAGTTACCTAATACACCTAAGATTGATGAGAATATTTTTTCTTAAATTTTTATTGAATAATTTTATTATTATTAATTATTAATTGGCTATAAAGGTAAATTTGAAAACCTCTCGTGTACAGACACCATAATTTGATCAAAATTTCACTTTTTTCAAAAATTATTTTTTTTAACCTCAAAAGAATTGTATGTAAATTGATGACATATAAATTAGTTTAAGAAAAATTACAAAATGAAAAAGTTATTAAAGTTTAGTGAATGTCACTTTTTAATGTTTAAGAGATAGTTTTGATTAATAAATAATGGAAAAATAGCAAATAAACTAATAACACTATAAAATTTACATTCTTAAAATTAGAACAGTAAGACCTATAATGGGTTTTTGTTTCATCAAAAAATTCAATGGGGATGACCATATAAAAATTATGACAATCCCTGAAATTGTCGATTAAATGCCTTAGAAAAATGGTTCATAAAGGGATGGCTTGTTGGGACCAAGCCTATGACATGCCTTTTGCCAACGCAAAACCCCATGCAAAATTCATGGCCATTCCAAATTCCCACTCATGTCTCAAGAATTGGGCACCTAATTTGCAATTCAAAAATCAGGTGCTCGATTGCATGTTAACCATTGTAAGAATCGGATACCCGATTGTTTAAAAATTAGGTGCCTAATTCTATTGTACCCCTTGGGCACCAAAAGCTGCCCCACAAGCCAACTTTCAATGATTGAAATGATTGAATAATAGTTTTGATCTACAACAATGAATTCTATCATAGTTATTCTATTTTCTTGTCTTCTTCTACAATTCGCAAGCTATTGATTCAAATTCAAAATTGGTTCAAACCTGGAATCAAAACAACAAATAAAGAAGAAAAAAAAAGTTTTGAAAGATAAGGAGATAGCAAAAAATAAAGAGAATGAAGCACAACATTAATGAGAGAGAAGACAAAGAATTAGAGACTTGAACAATATTTCAAAGTGTTGGCTTCTGATTTAATAGTTTTGAAAATGATCAAGAAACTAGACCAATGCATCTAAGGCTAAAAAATTTCTATGACAGATACACTCAACTGCAGTCTTGGGCCAACTATAAGGCATAACTCCTTCTTCACTTTAGGCTCTGCAAGACCTAGGTGGATTAACCTTGAGGTTCTGATATATGGTACCAGTGCAATTAAAACATAAATCTAAACCTATTAATAGTAGATGCAACCCTTTTATCTTCTGATACTTATGCAATGACATAGAAATGAGATAGCTACAAATCATAACCTATGAACCCATAAGCTAAGAGAGGGTTAATTCTTTTTTGATCACTACAAAATATGGAATAATGAATTTATTTAATTAAAAAGATTTGTGCAAATAACTTTCACCCTAGCTTGCATCTAATTTAGTGATCAGTGCCTTATCCATTGAAAAATAAAGTCATTACTAGTAGGATGACCTAACTTGATCACCTTACAATTAAGTTTGTCAACTGAAATCCCCAAATCCCATTCTTATGAAATATCCCCTCCATACACCCAAAAACCCTATCAAAATAGTGAAGCATTTACTTAACTCCTTAAGTCAAAAGCAACAACAGATCTAACATACAACTCATCCAAGATACCTTAAATCAAATGAACCTTATTCATTTAATCTCAAAGTCAATAGCATATGAAGAATTAGAAAATTGAATAAGAAAACTCAGATAATTCATGTAAATCCCCTTTTATATTCATCCTTGGAAAGACTAAATACATCAACTGGTAAAACTAAATGTAACTCAAGATATTTCACATGATCTAGCATCAATTACCATTATCTCATAGGAACAATACATGAAAATGAAAAGAAAATTTGCACAAGAGCGAATGTGTGGCCTTCATTGCTAGAGCTTAGCTCAATAGACAAGAACAAAACCATCAACAACCTTGGTTTCACAGTAGAAACTGGAACCTTGTTGGTTTCCCCAGAGAAAACTACCAACCACAAAAAAAGAGAAGAAGAAAGAATGATATGGGAGGAAAGAAATGTCAGTTTTGATCAAAAGATGACAAGTGTCCCCTCAGAATTCTTTCCCAAGAAGCTAAAAAACCTCTCTCTACCCTCTCTTTGTAACTACAAACCAAATCCTCATCATTTTGGCTCTTAAAGGTATAAAGTGATTTAGATATTTTGATTGGAAAGAATAACTAATTTCTGATGTCAAATTTGAACTCAAGGTAAAAGTGAAAAATTAGTTAAATATGACCTCCAGAAGCCAAGAAAACCTCTTAGAATCGATTTTCTTCAAATTCAGACTTAACAAGCCTTTGTATCTGCCTCATGACCAATTTTGATGCTCCTTGATGAAAATTACCTATTTAGCTGAGAAGGCCCCAGAAATCACAAATCTTCTTATAACTCAAATTGGTGAATAGTTGTGCAAAAAATAACCCCACATTTGGATAGCCCATTTCCTCCTAAATTTGACGATACATTAGAGTGCCCATTTCGGATAAAAATTGCCTAGTTATGCCCCTCTAAAAATCCAGGCTCCAGCTTGCAAGTTTGCATTAACAAGTCAAAATTTTGAAAAAATTAAAAAAATTTCTATAGTGTAAACTATAGAACATTCAATTTTTTAAAACAAAATTCAAATCTTTGTTTGAATGAATGCAGAAGGTATTATTTTATATTTTAAAAAAAAATCTTTATATCCCCTCAACCACTTGAAAAGTACTACTTGTCAATCTTTGATGGGCCCTCTGGGCATCACAAGTCCCACATCTCACTTTGCTAGATTTTTTATTTTTTTGGCAAGTTGCTATGTCACTTGCCAGAAAATCCTCTGATTTCTGGTGGCGACATGGTGACCACCAGATTTTGGCCACATTTTCTGGCATGTTGCTGTATGCACTAATGCCACATCAGTGCCATGTTAGTGCCACATCATCTTCATTACCTTAGTAGTTGCTATGTCACCATACTAACCACCATGCATCTTCCCTTTGGTGACGTAGCGACATTCATTATATTTTTCCAGGTGCCATCTTCCACATAAGCATTTGTGTCCACGTGCTTGTTTAAATTTTATGTTTGATGACCTCCAACTGGTTGACCATGGGCCCCATGAAGCTACTACCTTTTCAAAAGGCATGCCTCTTTAAGAAAATTACTATACAAGTGTCAGAGTATTTAAAGTGCTTATTTTTTATTACCACTCAATTTGGGATAGAACTTTTCAATCTTTCCTCTTTGCTTTCAGCCTTTTTTATGCACATTCTTGCTTCAATGAAAAAAAATCATAGTTGGCTTGAATCTGCAATGAATCTTTTTCCATGCTTCGAATCCTGCTTATTGTGGCAAAATCCACAAGGGTATTCATTAGATTTTCCTCCAGTTATTCTTCAAAAGACTCTACCACCTGAATGTTATGCCACAAATGAGTTATATCTCTCGACATGTCTATTGTTAGCTCTTCCATGCCTTTTTTCTCATATAGAAATCCATTTTGAAGCACATTATTCTCTTCCTTTGCAACCAAAAGTTTTTCCCCCTAATTCTTGATCTCTAAATGCACATCAATGCTCAATGTGGGATAGAACTTATCAATCTTTCCTCTCTGCTTTCAGCCTTTTTTATGTACATTCTTGCTTCAATGAAAACAAATCATAGTTGGTTTGAATCTGCAATGAATCTTTTTTCATGCTTCGAATCCTTCTTATTGTGGCAAAATCCACAAGGGTATTCATTAGATTTTCCTCCAGTTATTCTTCAAAAGACTCTACCACCTGAATGCTATGCCACAAATGAGTTATATCTCTCTACATGTCTATTGTTAGCTCTTCCATGCCTTTTTTCTCATATAGAAATCCATTTTCAAGTACATGATTCTCTTCCTTTGCAACCAAAAGTTTTTCCCCCTAATTCTTGATCTCTAAATGCACATCAAGACTAAGGCATAGGCATCCCATCTACAACTATTATACAGAGTCTACAAGTCCATATTGCGGGAGGTAGGAGGCACCGCTTTGTTGACTACCAAGTATAGACCCTTGTTGTTATTGATTGGAATGGTGTCATAGGCAAAAAAATAGAGGTATCTACCTTGATAAGGGAAGACCATTTAAGATGTTGTTTCTCTGGCAATCTCAATCAATACTTTATCAATATCCTCAGAATCAAGTGTAGAATCAATAGAATCATTCACCATCTCTTCAATGTACACTTCCATTTGCTCTGACTGCAGTCTCCTTGGCATCAAGGCTTCTCTCTTTCAAAAATGTGGCACTTTGTTCTTTATGTGTGCATCTCTACTTGTCTATGACTTACTTCATTTTATGTGTGGATCTCTACTTGTTTGTGGCTTACTTCATTTCTTTTAGCTTCTTCTGTATACCCTCATCATTGCTGACTTCTACCACAACTTGGAGAGGAAAACCCACATTTTTTAAGCACAACATTCTTCACATACTAAATCTTGAATTTCCTGGGACTCATGCTCATTCTCAAGACATACTGAAGAAGCATACAAATACGCAAGAGGTTTTTAACATAATTTGTTGATGAACTTCCAACATATCTAGGCAGAACCACCAATACATTAATATGTGGTAAGGGTAGAACCACAAAAAGATCAAGCAGAAAATATCAGACGAGATAATGTTGAGCTGTCTCTTTTGGATCATCGAACAAATCTCCTACACTTACAACTTGAGATTCAGGAGCAACATATGCCAATCTAAACTGAAGTAGCATGTGGAGAAAATAGAAAAAGTTTGTGATACTTCTTAGTACTGTAATTACCACTATTAGTGGCCTGTCAAGCATTACAGACCTGTAATCCTCTATGATAGATAAAATGAAGAAAAATAATGGGTCCACAAAGATTGCAACTAGATAAGATATGACAAAAAACTTATTCTATTGTTGGAGAATCCTTGCATAAGGATTCATGATTCCAAGGATAAAAGAAAAGAACAAATATGGGAAACTTTTTATCAAATCCTTGGCACCTCCAAATAATGTGTTGTGAACCTTATAATCAAACACTGGTCACAAATGAGACATTTTTCCATCTTTCTCTTTGATGCCATAATATGACGGACATGTAGTGCAAAAAGCATCATTGCACCTTCCTAAAGGTCTAGATTTAAGTAATTGTTCGTGCTTTTTTCCATGGATATCACTTGTTTCATGTCTACCTCCACTTAAACTAATGCCTCCCTCAAAATCTATAACTGTTGTGTCCACTTTATTCAGGGTCCTCAAAGAAGAGCTTGAGCTTATACTTCTACTTTCATATCCCCTAAGCACTAGTAAGTGACCACTCAAAGGTATCGCTTTGCTTTCCTATTTTTGGAAATCAATGACCACCTATGCTCATTGCTTGTAGAATTTTCACACCATATTCATTCACCCTTTTATGGCTAGGAGGAGATTTATAACAATGGAGGCATCAAATTACCAGCTCTGAATGTCTCCTTCCTTCACCCATCATGCTGCTAGAAGGTCTAAATGCCTATCTATTTCTTTATTCTAGGTAGCCTCCCTCATTCTCCAATTCCATTTGAAATGCTTGGCATGAAGCACACCAACTATCACTTGAATGAAAAGAAAATGTAACTTAGTTATCACAACCGTTTCTCTTCAAAAAAAAAAATCCTCTATTCCCTCAACACCTTATCAATTTGATGGAGATAATCAGGCCCCAAAGTGGGTTTGACTAGAAAAAATTTTGTTTTCAAACAACTGAACCTTCAAACTATTACATTGATTATCTGGCATTGATTTGAATCAAAATCCATCATTGGAACATCATTAAAACTCATTTTACCACTTATCTGCAAACTATGACTTTTTCCTAATAGGGCCTGTCGGTTGGCTTTAAAAACTAACCTGAACATCTGACTAGGCTCTAAAACTAAAAATACAGATTCTCTATCCCACATACTCTTACCCTGTCAAATCTCATCTCATGACAAAATCAAGGTCAAAAGTTATCGACCATTGAAGTTACCCTTTCAGAACTGCTTGCAAGAAAACATGTCAAAAAGCAATAAATTGCATACAAAAGAACATGTTTTCCAATTTTCAGCCCATTTTGAATCCGTTTGACTAGGTTTCAAACCCCTCAAAGTTGGTTATTTACTATTTTTTGCATTTTTGTAGTTATTCACAATTCTGGGAAGCCCTGTTTGACCTATTATAACTTTGACCCAGTTAAACGAAATGAGAAAATTCCTATTGTGTTGCATTTTAGAGGTCAAAGACTTTTCATGTTTCAATTTTGAGCTTATGGTGAATCCATTTGATCAGTTTTCAAACGTGATTCCAAAAGCAATTTCTAACTTTTTACTGGTGTCAACATATGCAAATTTGTCAGCACCCCTGTTCGTGATGTCATAACTTAAAATATGTGATAGGTGAGATCGGATGGATTCTACCACTGCATTGTACTCTAAAAATACTTTGAGTGTGCCCATTTTTAAGTCTTGATGAATCTATCTGCACACTTTCCCATGTCAATTCCATTTATGAAAAATGCTTTTCTACTATTATTTCTAGTCTACAAATTTTGAGTAGCCTACTTTGACCACTTGCCAAATGTGCCCTAATATGATGGACATGTAGTGCAGAAAGGATCATTGCGCCTTCCTAAAGGTCTCGATTTAAGTAAGTGTTCATGCTTCTTTCCATGGATATCACTTGTTTCATGTCTACCTCCACTTAAACTAATGCCTCCCTCAAAATCTGTAATTGTTTCATCCACTTTATTCAACGTCCTCAAAGAAGAGCTTGAGCTTATACTTCTGCCTTCATATACCCTAACCACTGGTAAGCGACCACTCAAAGGTATCACTTTGCTTTCCTCCTTTCGAAAATCAATGACCACCTATGCTCATTGCTTGTAGAATTTTCACACCATATTCATTCACCCTTTATGGCTAGGAGGAGATTTATAACAATGGAGACATCAATTTACCGGCTCTGAACATCTCCTTCATCCATCATGCTGCTAGAAGGTCTAAATGCATGTCTATTTCTTTATTCTAGGCAGCCTCCCTCATTCTCCAGTTCCATTTGAAATGCTTGGCGTGAAGCACACCAACTATCACTTGAATGAAAAGAAAATGTAACTTAGTTATCACAACTATTTCTCTTCAAAAAAAAAAAAATCCTCTATTCCCTCAACACCTTATCAATTTGACAAAAATAATTAGGCCCCAAAGTGGGTTCAACTTAAAAAAAATTCATTTTCAAACAAATGAACCTTCAAACTATCCCATTGATTATTCGGCACTGATTTGAAGCAAAATCCATCACTGGAACATCATTAAAACTCATTTTATCACTTATCTACAAATTGACTTTTTTCTAACAAGGCCTATTGGCTAGCTTTAAAAACTAACCCAAACGTCTAACCGGGCTCTAAAACTAAACATACAAATTATTTGTCTCGCATACTCTTACCTTGTCAAATATCGTCTCATGATGACATTGGGGTCAAAAGATATCGACTTTTGAATATACCCTTTCAGAACTGCTTGCAAGAAAACATGACAGAAAGCAATAAATTGTGTACAACATTGGCTTTGAAAAATAGGTAAATGGACACTTGGAGAAACAAAAACTAGGGCGCTAGTTCACTATCACCAGGAGAGTATAAATCTACGATTTGGGCTCATGACAAATAACAGGGCACATTTCGTAAGCAGTCAAAGTAGGCTACTCAAAATTTGCAGATTGGAAATAATGGTAGAAAAGCATTTTTTGTAAATAGAATTGACCTAAGAAAGTGTGCAGATGGTTTCGTCAAGACATAAAAATGGGCACACTTGAAGTATATTTAGAGTACAATGTAGTGGTATAATCCATCTAATCTCACCTATCACGGATTTTAAGTTATGACATCACAAATAGGGGTACTGACATATTTGCATATGCTGACACCAGTAAAAAATTAGAAATTGCATTTGGAATCACGTTCGAAAACTAATCAAACAGATTCATCATAAGCTCAAAATTGAAACATAGAAAGTCTCTGACCTCTAAAATGTAATGCAATAGGAATTTTCTCATTTCGGTTAACTGGGTCAAAGTTATAATGGGTCAAATAGGGCTTCCCAGAATTATGAATAACTACACAAATGCACAAAATAGTAAATAACCAGCTTTGAGGGGTTTGAAACCTAGTCAAACAATTCAAAATGGTCTAAAAATTGAAACACATGTTGTTTGATATTCATACTAAACATTCCCAAAGTGGGGGGTCATGACACATTTCTAGGTAAAAGATATTCAAAGACAAACTAGGCCTCCTATCGCTATTTGACACTTAAGCAGAATTGTGAGTTTTGACACTAGCTGATGCAGGAGCATCCAATGGTGTAAGGCCAATCTTGTGTCACCCAAAAATATGCTTAGAGATAGTTTATGTTTAATGTGTTTTTATTTCTAGATACCCATTTGGATCAAATAAATGTTCCAACTCTCACAAGTCTGCTATTAGTTTTCTGGGTTAGAGTTTTTAAGCACCTTGGGATACGTGTAAATGCAAAAAATGAGTTATTTTGTAATTAAGGAAAAATTATGATGATTTAGAGGGTGTAAGTTGGAGGGATGATTATACTTGTAATTTAAAACACTCTAGAAAAAGAATTAGGTCAAAAGGCTTTATGGTTAGAAAGTTATTGCAATTTTAATTTTCCTAGAGACCTCCTAAGAGCACTTCAAAGTCAAATTCAGAGCACTAAACAGCCTTGTATGGGACCAAAAGATGGTGGAGAATGATCCAAGCTATCCAAATGTCTATAGAGCGCTTCGAGAGCTTTCCATAAATGAAAACAGTTCATCAGTCAGAGTCACAATTCAAAAGATATGCCTCCTAAAAGTTAGACTACCGTCTTTGGATTCTTCTAATTTTACACCAACTTCTAACATGATTTTTGGAACCTTCTATTTTGGTGGTGGATGGTAACTGGCATATTCTAGAATGTATTCGTAACCCTAAACCATTTGGGGCTTACTCAAGAACATTTCTGGCACTATAAAGGCAGTTCTTAGTGGAGTTAGAGAGAAGGTATTGGGTGAAGGATTTCTTTCTTCAAAATCACACTATTGTAAGCCCATAGGGTATTTTTCATTGATAATAATATTTCCCTTTTCCTATGTTTTCATTATGGTCTTTGGTTGTGTTTCCATCAAGTGGTATTAGAGCCTAGTTTTGTTGAGTGTGTAGACAGAGCACTGACTGTGAGGTAGTTTGCACTAGGAATGTGTGGTTGTGGGTTTGAGACAAGATGATGTCTCCATGAAGAGAATGTGGTGGAAGGGTTGGAGTTGTTACTTCTGAGGTTAGAGCTATCCAGAGACAAGTTCAAGCATTGCAGGAGGAGATCCACAGAGGAATGAATGTTGTCGCAGGCAACGAAAGTGAGGAAGAAAATGAGGAAGAAGAAAATATTGGACAGGAAGGGGAAGGTGATGTGGAAGTCCTAAATCAGGTAGAGGAGAGGCTTTTTAGGGCCATTTCTAATCTTGGAGAAAGACCTAAAATTGATGTGGATATGTTTTCAGGAAATCTAAACCTGGATGAGTTGATCAACTAGATCGATGAACTAGAGGAGTATTTTGAGTATGAGGATATTAGGGACCCAGATAGGGTTAAGTTCACGAAGTCCAAAATGAAAGGCCATGCCAAAATCTAGTGGCAAGAGATTCAATTGGAAAGGAATAGAAGAGGAAAGGAGAAAATCACAAGGTGGGATTGCATGGTGGACAAACTAAAGAAGCAGTTTATTCCTGTTGATTACAAGCTTGATTTGTTCAAGAAAATGCAAGGATTAAAGCAAGTAGCAAAATTTGTCCAAGAATATATGGATGAATTTCATCAACTTCTTATTAGGGCAGGGTGTGCAAAAGAAAATAAGGAGAAGGTTGCCTATTACCTTAGTGGGTTATGACCTAGCATTCAGGAAGAGTTAGGTCTAGTTAGAATGAATAGCACTGAAGAGGCATACCAATTTACCTTGCAAGTTGAAGAGAAGCTAAACAAAAGGTTTGATAGAAGGAAAAGAGGGCACAGTCAAGGAGGAAGGGATGGTGGTAGATCATTTGGAGGCCAAAATGAGACCTAGAAGAAAAATGAAGATGTCAATACTAGCAAGAACCAGAGGAATGAGGGTTTTAACCACTCCAGTGATCAAAACTTTGGAGATTAGAGAGGAAGAGGCAAAGGACGTGGACAACGTTCATGAAGAGGAAGCTTCCATGGTACCTATTTTCATTGCAATGAAGAAGGTCATCGTGCATTTGAATGCCTTAACAGAAAGGAAGGATAGATAGGAGATCTAATGGTCAAGAAAAGGTTACTCATGTGGATGAGGATGCATAGTCATCACATTTAGAGGATGCAGAAAGAGGTGAGGTTCTCATAAATGAAAGGGTCTTACTAAGTGGTGAGACTGAAACTAGACAAAGGAGGAGTTTGTTTTGTAGCAAGTGCAAGTGTGAGGATAAGTGTTGTGATGTGATTATTGATGGTGGCAGCACAAACAACTTGGTATCTGAAGAGATGGTCTCTAAGCTAAAGCTCAAGAGGGAGAAACACCCCCAACCCTATCAGATTGCTTGGGTGAAGGATGATCATAAGGTCCTAGTCAATGAACATTTTTTGGTGAAGTTCAAGATTGGGAGTTACCATGATGAAGTTCTCTGTGACATTATTCCAATGGATGTCTGCCATTTATTGTTGGGAAGACCATGCCAATTTGACTGACATGTTGTACATGATGGTCATGCAAATACATACTCTCTAACAAAGGATGGAGTTCACCACAAACTAAAGCCCTTGATAAAGGAAGGTGAAAAGGTATGCAGTAGTGCTAGGATATGTCTTGTTGATGGAAGAAATTTTTTGGATGGTTTGAAACATCAGCTTATGTATTATGCTTTGATTCTTAGAAAAGATAAGGAAGCTAGTAGTGAAATTCTACCTAAAGTTTTAGGCCTATTAAGTGAATATGGAGATGTCATCTTTGATAATGTTCCAAAAGGGTTGCCACCAATAAGGAAAATCAGTCATCACATAGATTTAATCCCTAGAGCTAGTTTGCATAATAAGGCTGCTCATAGGATGACTCCTACTGAAACTAAGGAGCTAAATAGACAAGTTTAAGAGCTATTAAGGAAGGGTTTGATTTGAGAGAGCCTGATTCCATGTGTAGTACCTGCAGTACTGGCATCAAAGAAGGATGGAGAGTGGAGAATGTGCACAGACTCTCAAGCTATAAATAGAATAACCATCAAGTATCGGTTTCCTTTGCCAAGAATGGATGATCTTATGGACTGCTTGAGTGGGGCTTAGTACTTCACAAAGATAGATCTTGAGAGCGGCTATCACTAGATATAGATACAAGAAGGAGATGAGTGGAAGACTACATTCAAGACCAAGAAGGGTCTATATGAGTGTTTAGTCATGCCTTTTGGACTGACCAACTTGCCAAGCACCTTCATGTAGCTTACGAATGAGGTACTAAAGAAATTCTTGGGAAATTTTGTTATTGTCTATTTTGATGATATTTTAATTTTCAGCAAGACTTTGGATGAAAATTTATTGCACATTCATAGAGTCCTTGAAAGGTTGAGAGAAGAGAAAATATTGATTAATTTGAAGAAATGTAGCTTTGTAAAAAAAGAGTTAGTCTACTAGGGGTTTGTTTTATCATCTAAATGTCTCAAAATGGATCTAGAGAAGGTAAAAGCCATCTTGGAATGGCCTACTCCAAGGTTTGCTACTAAGGTGAGATTATTTCATGGTCTGGTTAGTTTTTATAGGAAGTTCATTAATAATTGTAGTGGCATATGTGCACCCCTGACTGAAACAATAAGGAGGGATAGGAAAGAGTTCAAGTGGACTACAGCACCTGCAAGGAGTTTTGAACTATTGAAGAAGAAGGTGGCAAAACAACCTATGTTGGCACTTCTTGATTTTAGTAAAGTGTTCCAGGTAGATTGTGATGCTAGTGGCAGTGTTATTGGGGCAGTATTGAGCCAATAAGGTAAGCCTATTACATATTTTAGTGAAAAATTGAATGATGCAAAGAAGAAGTATTTTGTTTATGATCAGGAGTTCTATGCAATCATTCAGGCCTTAAAGAAATGGAGGCATTATTTATTGCCAAAAGAATTTGTCTTGTATACTGATCACTAGGCATTGTAGTACCTAAATAGCTAAGGTAAATTGAACCAGTGACATTTGAAGTTGGTAGAGTTCATGCAGAGCTATACATTTGTGTTGAAATGTAGAAGTGGAAGGTCTAATAGAGTTGCAGATGTATTAAGTAGGAGATAGTTGTTGTTGGTAGTAATGCATGTTGAAGTGGTTAGATTTGATGAACTCAAGAATCTGTACCCTAAGGATCCTAATTTTGCTAAAGCATGGAAGGCTTGTAAAGAACTCGTTACAATAGACAAAACCAGGTGGCTAGGTTATTTGATTCAGGATGGTATGTTGTTCAAGGGTAGTCAATTGTGCATTCCAATGAGTTTCATGAGGGAAAACTTGATCAAAGAGAAACACAGTGAGAGGATGGCAGGACACTTTGGTCGAGATAAGATCATTTCTATTCTTAGAGAACATTATTTTTGGCCTCAAATGTCACAAGATGTGAAGAAGTTTGTGTAGAGTTGTCAAGTATGTCAAGCAGCCAAGGGATTTAGTCATAATACTAGACTCTATCAGCCATTGCCTATTCCATTGAAGCCATGGGAGGACATAAGTATGGATTTTGATCTTGGATTGCCAAGGACACAAAGGGGTAATGACTTAGTATTTGTGGTGGTTGATAGGTTCTCCAAGATGGCACATTTCATTCCATGCCACAAGACATATGATGTTGTACATATTGTAGATTTGTTTTTCAAAGAGGTGGTGAGACTACATGGCCTCCCAAAGAGTATTGTTTCCAACAAAGATACTAAATTTGTGGGGTATTTCTAGAGGATTTTATGGAAGAAGTGTAGGATAGAATTGAAGTTTAGTTCTACACATCATCCGCAAACTGACGGACAGATGGAAGTGGTAAATAGAAGTCTAGGAAATTTGCTAAGGTGTTTAGTGGGAGATAAGCCCAAGGGATGGGATTTGATTCTACCACAAGCAGAATTTGCTTACAATAATTCTATAAATAGGAGTATTAGTAGATGCCCATTCCAAATTTTGTATGGAATTAGCCCAAGGACTGCACCAAAATTAAGGAAGATGGAGCAACGAGAGAGGACAAGTGTCGAGGCTGAATAATTTGTTGAACATGTCAAGAGCCTATATGATGAGGTCCATGCACACATTACTAAGATGAATCAACAGTATAAAGCTAGGGAAAATCAAAGGAGGAGACATAAGGAGTTCCAAGTAGGGGATCTGGTTATGGTACACTTACGAAAGGAACAGTTTCCAGTGGGTACTTAAAACAAGCTGAAGATGAAGAATTTTGGCCCTTACAAAATTTTGAAGAAGCATGACTTGAGAAATGCATATGAGGTGGAGTTGCCAGATGGGATTCCCATTTCTCCTATCTTCAACATTGTAGACTTAACAGAATATCATGATGATGGTGCAAATAAGGGGTTGATGCTGGAGCCATGTCTAATTCCTACTTCTCAAAAGGAGGAGATAGAAGAGATTTTGGATAGTCATGTGGGTAGGAGTACCAGAAATAGGCAGTATGAAGAGTACTTGGTGAAGTGGAAAGGATGACCAATAGAGGACTCAACTTGGGTATCAACAACGGAGGTTGCTCATTTGGGTTTTCCTCTACCATAAAGTGATAGGGTCACTTTTCAATCTACCCTGGGTGTCTAATGCAGGAGCATCTAGTGGTGTAAGGGCAATCCTGTATCGCCTAAAAATATGCTTAGATATAGTTTCTACTTAATGTGTTTTTATTTCTGGATACCCATTTGGGTCAAATAAAGGTTCCAACTCTCACAGTTCTACTATTAGTTTTTTGGGTTAGAGTTTTTAAGCACCTTGGGATATATGTAAATGTAGAAAATGAATTATTTTTTAACTAAGCCAAAATTATGATGAGTTAGAGGGTGTAAGTTGGAGGGATGATTATATTTGTAATTTAAAACACTCCAGAATCAAGTCAAAAGGCTTTATGGTTAGAAAGTTATTGCAGTTTTAATTTTCTTGGAGACCTCCTAAGAGTGCTTCAAAGTTAGATTTAGGGCACTAAATGGCTTTGTATAAGGCCAAAAGATGGGGGAGAAGAAAAGCTATCCATAGGGTTGTAGAGCATTTTGAGAGATTTCCATAAATGTAAATAGTTTGTCAATCAGAGTCACGGTTCAAAAGATATGCCTCCCAGAAGTTGGACTACCATTTTTGGATTCTTCTAATTTTAAACCAACTTCTAACATGATTTTTGGAACTTTTTATTTTGGCAGTGGATGCCAACTGGCATATTTTTAGAATGTATTCCTAAGCCTAAACCATTTGGGGCTTATTTAAGAACATTTATGGCACTATAAAGGCAGTTCTTAGTGGAGTTAGAGAGAAGGTATAGGGCAGAGGATTTCTTTCTCTATAATCATACTATTGTAAGCCCATAGAGAATTTTTCATTGATAATAATATTTCCCTTTTCCTATGTGTTCATTTTGGTCTTTGGTTGTGTTTCCATCACTAGCTCAAAATGGGACTTCATTGAATGATTCAGGATGGCAAAATAACATTGTGGATCACATGCATACATCAAATGAAAGGTGCCAAGCCACTCAAACATCATCTAAGCCTCAAACTAACAACTAGCTACATATGCATAAAAAGCACTTTAGGGCATTGATTCTTCAAAATTTTCAATATGTGACTAAAAATTGACCACACAGTTTTTAGTCCCAATAGTGGCTCTATCTAGGGATGCATGTCCCTTGGGGGTATGGCAAGGATTTAGATCTCTAGAAGAAGTAGACCACACACCTAAACTTCAAAAACTCCTCTTGCACAACTTTATTGAAAACAGGAAACAACTACTCCTACTATGTACAAGTGATGACCCCTAGCCACCAAACTTCAACAAAAAGGTTTACCTTTGTCATAAATCTAATTTTCATCTAAACTTGCATGAGGTAAAATAAAAATACTTCTCCTATAAATTTCACCAATTAGATCAGCATCTTGAAATAGAGCACTTATCAAAACTGAATGTACATCTTTTCTTTCATAATGCATACAAAAACTAGCTTCATTCTCAATCACTTGCTTATTATTAAAGTTCTTATCAGCATGCTTAAAAATATCAAACTCAAACTAAAATCTCTCTTCATCAAATGAATCATTCATGCTATCAATCTCGAATATAAAGGCTTCATACTCAACTTGGGGAGAGAGATCACAAATACCTTCAAATTGTATATCCTTATGTATAACTGGAGGATACTCAAATGAACACTCTGACTTGTACTCACACATGTCATAAATGTTAGAATCTAAAACTAATCCATAATCTTCAAATGGTTCTTCACAATCAACAAATAGATTAGTCTTCGCATTAGAGTGTCCATCATAAAATTCACTACAAGGTGCACGCTGATTTTCAATAACACCTTCAACAAACACATCCATATTATGAGATGCAACATCATCATCTTTAGCATCATACTCAGAAGAAGAACAATTTGATCTCTCACAACAGTAAGATAATGTATCATCATTAAGCCCATCCTTAACCAAATCTGAAAATTCCATGTCCTTTTCAAATAATGGGTTGATAACTCCATGTAGTGATCCTTTTTGAACATTTTGACAAAAAATGGGCTGATCATCATCAGGATTTTTATCATATAAAGCATTAGTATACATTTTAAAACCATTGCCTATTTCATCTTCATGGAGACTCTTGGCATATGAAGAAAAGTCAAAACTATATGAAGACTCACTTTCTATTTCCTCTACCAAACATATAGTGTCCATAATAACACTCTCTTCATTATCTTGTTTAGCATAACCATTTTGGATAAACCATGATTCATTCCTAAATCCCTCACTACATGTTGGATCTTTATTGTCCAATGTAAGAACACTTGACAACCCTTCACTAAAATCTTCATATTCAAATTCATTAGCATCAACTGGATTCAACATTTCTTTATCTTCATACCTTAAGGGAAAATCACTCTCAAATTCTTCATTGGCTAACTGATTTTTATAACATAAAAATTGAGATGCATTATCATTTTTAGACTTAGAACAAGAAATCATACCTTCATCTTCATGAGAAACTACACTCCCATCATTGTTGTCTTCTTCGCAATCAACATTAGACTCATATGAAGCCAAACATATAGTATCATTTTCCTCACTTTGATTCAAGTAACTGCTCTCATCATATTCTTCATTTGATGCCTCTTCATAATATGTCAGATCAGCAACTTCATTGTCATCACTTGAAACATGGCTTTCAGCTTCTTCATTCTCATATTGAGATGAATGTCTTTTAACTTCAGATTTTATAATATTCTCAACATGACACAATCTATGAATAAGAGAAAGCATTTCTTGCATATTTGACTAATCAAGTGAATCCACCTCACCATCTATTGCTAAAACATTACAAACATATGCACTCTATTCTTCTGACTGTGACTAAGATAAATGTGATTCACATTCTTCCTCTTGTGTTATCTCTCTGTGGCATGTTGGATCAGCAACATAAAATTCATGATCAAAGACATAACTTTTAGCCTCCTCACTTGCATAAGACTAAGATCTAGGTGCATAAACCTCAAATTTTTAAGCATTAGTTACATCATTATACATATAACTATCATGAGAAGAACTTAGCACTGTAACTATACCTTGATTTGTAAAATCAACACAATTCTTAACCCTATCAAAGTCTAAAATATTTCTTACTATTGTAGCATCATGAACATATGTGTCTCTATTTGCAATAGGCTCATTATTATCTACACACACACACACACACACACACACACACACACACAGATTTGAAATTTCAATCTGATTATACATTACAGCAGGGGTGTTGATATTCTGACTTGAAATTGAAGCATCAACACTATGTTCCACTTTTCTCTCATAACCATTATACCAATAGTCTTTCATAGAAAAATGCCTACTAATCAATCCATACTTCAAATTATTTTCAATATCCCTAGTGGTCACAAAGGCCTAATATAATGTTCATAGTTCTTTATCCCTTAGTAGATAATTCATTTTCTTGTCAAATGCATCAAAGTAAACAACTCAACACATTTGATCATCGAGTCTATAACTCTTAGGGATCTCATTCAAAACTCTTGCAAATTTGATGTTAAATTGAGGTATAAGTTCATCACACTCAATGTGAATCCTTAAAATTTTATTATAAGAATTAGATATGCTTACCCTTTCTCCAAATTGCTCCATGAAGGTGGAATGCAACTCACCCCAGGATGAAATAGAATATGCTGGTAGAAAAGAAAACTAGTCTCTAGCATCACCTTCCAAAGTTTGAACAAATAACTTCATATGCACATCCTCATGAGCAATCTCATAGTCACCCATCAAATCACTGAATAATTCAACATGATGACTAGATGAAGCAAGATGATTCCCACTAAACTTAGGCAATTTATTTCTAACATCATTAGGAATGACATTTGGGAAACCATGAAAACCATCAAAACATAATGACATATACCACTTGGTAGAAATAACTGACAGGTTGCATACTAGATGAAAGGAGAAAAACCTTGACACTCATCAACAATAATTCTGATTTGTAATTTGCAGCAGGCTTATAACCTTCTACCAATGAATCACTTCAAACACTTCACAAAAATTTACAAGCTAAAACTTATTCCCATGAAGTGTATAAAACCTATTACACTATTCTCCTCCTCCTAGTGCTGAAAATCACTTGATGGAGAACACACATGTATACCACTTTCTTTCATGAAAAGAATAACATCATGAAAATAAAGTACCTCAAGTGTTGATGCTAAAACTATTGATCTATTGGTTTGGCACTAGTGTTGACATGAACTTCCTCATAGCACATATGAAACCATTATAGAGTTGCCACCTCCTTGATGAGCAAAATTAAATCACAACAATGATTTATTCTTGAAATAATTCCACTTGCTACATATACACACAACAAACCACACTATAGATCCAAAATGTACCTCTCTTTTCCAACAATCTAGATCTGCCCACAAATACTGAAAGCCTTTGATATTGAAACAAACTATGCATTGGTAAAGAGATTTAGATCAGAGTTGCCACTCACACTTAGTGAGAAAAGATTTGAAACAATTTACCACTTGTACATTCTGAACCAGACTTTCAATATAAGAGAAACTTGTAGATCATCAACATCTTGAAAAGAGAATATACTTCATAAATAATTATGACTCTGAAATTTCTCAACAACACTTGCAAAACCTAAACTAATTGAAGATAGACTTATCAAAGTCATAGAGCACAATTTACATCCAATTCTCACAACATGTTGTTGTCAATGAACAAAGCTTAACTAGGGAACACAAAATTCAACAAAGATATGAAAAGAATGCGATAATTCCTCACTATTGCACTACTTTCCTTGTGTTCCTCCTACTATATTGAATCTCCTTCAAATTCTCAAGGTTTTTCTATCAATTAGATTCAATATGATTCCCCAGTAGAGTCACCATTTTGTTGGCTCCTGATTTAACAGTTTTGAAAATGACCAAGAAACTAGACCAATGCATCTAAGGCTAGAAAATTCCTATGATGGATATACTCAACTATAGTCTTGGGCCAACTATAAGGCATAACTTCTTCTTCACTTCAGGCTCTACAAGACCTAGGTGGGTTAACCTTGAGGTTCTGATATATGGTACCAGTGCAATTAAAACATAAATCTGAACCTATTAACAGCAGATGCAACCCTTTTATCTTCTAATACTTATGCAATGACATAGAAATGAGATAGCTACAAATCATAATCTATGAATCCATAAGCTAAGAGAGGGTTAAATCTTTTCAGACCACTACAAAATACAAAATAATAAATTTATTTGATTAAAAAGATTTGTGCAAATAACTTTCACCCCAACTTGCATCTAATTTAGTGATCAATGCCTTATCCATTGAAACATAGAGTCATTACTAGCAAGATGACCTAACTTGATTGCCTTACAATTAAGTTTGTCAACTAAAATTCCCAAATCCCATTCTTATAAAATATCCCCTCCATACACCCAAAAACCCTATTAAAATAGTGAAGCATTTACTTAACTCCTTGAGTCAAAAGCAACAATAGATCTAACATACAACTCATCCAAGCTACCTTAAATCAAATGAACCTTATTCATTTAATCTCAAAGTCAATAACATATGAAGAATCAGTAGATAGAATAAGAAGACTCAGATAATTCATGTAAATCCCCTTTTATATTTATCCTTGGAAAGACTAAATACATCAACTGGTAAAACTAAATGTAACTCAAGATATTTCACATGATCTAGCATCAATCACCATTATTTGAGAGAAACAATACATGAAAATGAAAAGAAAATTTGCACAAGAGTGGATGTGTGGCCTTCACTGCTAGAGCTCAGCTCAATAGACAGGAAAAAAACCATCAACAACCTTGGTTTCACAGTAGAAATTGGAACCCTACTAGTTTCCTCAAAGAAAACTACCAATCACAACAAAAGAAAAGAAGAAATAATGATATAGGAGGAAAGAAATCCTAGTTTTTATCAAAAGATGACAAGTGTCCCCTCAGAATTACTTCCCAAGAAGCTGAAAAAACCTCTCTCTACCCTCTCTCTATAACTGCAAGTCAAATCCTTATCATTTTGGCTCTTAAAGGCATAAAGTGATTCAAATATTTTGATTGGAAAGAATAATTCATTTCTGATGTCAAATTTGAACTTAAGGAAAAAGTGAAAATTTAGTTAAATATGACCTCTAGAAGCCAAGAAAACCTCTTAGAATTGATTTTCTTCAATTTCAGAATTCACCAAGCCTTTATATCTGCCTCATGCAAAATTTTGATGCTCCTTGGTGAAAATTACCTATTTTGCTGAGAAGGCCCCAGAAATCACAAATCTACTTATAACTCAAACCAGTGAATATTTGTGCAAGACATAACCCCACATTTGGATAGCTTGTTTCCTCTCAATTCCAATGGTATATTGGAGTGCCCATTTTGGATAAAAATTGCCATAGTTATGCCCCTCTAAAAATCTAGGCTCCACCTTGTAGGTTTGCATTAACAAGCCAAAAATTTGAAAAAATTAAAAAAAAATCTATAGTGTAAACTATAGAACATTCAATTTTTTAAAACAAAATTCAAATCTTTGTTTGAATGAACATAGAGGGTATTATTTTATATTTTAAAAAAAAAAAAAAAAACTCTTTATATCCCCTCAACCACTTGAAAAGTGCCACTTGTCAATTTCTAATAGGCCCTCTGGGCATCACGGGTCCCACATCTCATTTTGTCAGATTTTTTTATTTTTTTGACAAGTTGCCATGTCGCTTACCAAAAAATCCTCTATTTTCTGGTGGTGACATGGTGACCACTAGATTCCGGCCACATTTTCTAGCATGCTGCTCTACTCACTGGGACCATGTTAGTACCATGTCATCTTTGCCACCTAAGTAGTCACTATGTCACCATACTAACCACTGTGCATCTTTCCTTTGGCGATATAGCAACATTCATCATATTTTCCATGTGGCATGATCTGGCACCTCCATCTTCCATGTTAGCATCTCTATCCACATGCTTGTTTAAAATTTATGTTTGACGACCTCCAGCTAGCCAACCATGGGCCCCATGAAGCTAATGCCTTTTCAAAAGGCATGCCTCTTTAAGATAATTATTATGTGAGTGCCAGAGTATTTAATGTGCTTATTTTTTATTACCCACTCAATGTGGGATAAAAATTTTCAATCTTCCTCTCTGCTTTCAGCCCTTTTTATGCACGTTCTTGCTTCAATGAAAACAAATCGCAGTTGGCTTGGATCTGCAATGAATCTTTTTTCATGCTTCGAATCCTACTTATTGCAGTAGAATTTACAAGGGTATTCATTAGATTTTCCTCCAATTGTTCTTCTAAAGACTTTGTCACTTGAATATATGCCGCAAATGAGTTTTATCTCTCTACATGGCCGTTGTTAAATCTTCCACACCTTTTTTCTCATAGAGCAATCCATTTTGAAGCACATTATTCTCTTGCTTTGTAGCCAAATGTTTTTGCCCCTCATTCTCAATCTCCAAATGTGCATCACGGCCCAGGCATAGGCATCCCATCCATAGCTATTATACAGAGTCTACAAGTCCATATTACGGGAGGTAGGAGGCACCGCTTTGTTGACTACCAAGTACAGACCCTTGTTTCTATTGACTGGAATGGTGTCATAGGCAACAAAATAGAGGTATCTACCTTGATAAGGGAAGACCACGTGAGCTGTTGTCTCTCTTGCAATCTCAATCAATACTTTATCAATAGCCTTAGAAGCGAGTGCAGAATCAACTGAATCACTCACCATCTCTTCAATGTACACTTCTAGTTGCTTTGACTACGGTCTCCTTGGCATCAAGGCTCCTCTGTTTCACAAATGTGGGGATTTGTTCTTTATGCGTGGATCTCTACTTGCTTGCGGCTTACTTCATTTTCTTTTAGCTTCTTCTGTATACCCTCATCATCGCCAACTTCTGGCACAACTTGGAGAGGAAAACCCATGTTTGTTAAGCACAACATTCTTTACCTACTGAATCTTGAATTTCCTAGGACTCAAGCTCATTCTCGGGATATACTGAAGAAGCACACTAATACACAAGAGGTTTTTAGCATAATTTGCTGATGAACTTCCAACATATCTAGGCAGAACCACCAATACCATAATTTGTGGTAAGGGTAGAACCACAAAAAGATCAAGCAGAAAATATCAGACGAGATAATATTAAGCTATCTCCTTTGGATTGTTGACCGAATCCCTTGCACCTACAACTCAAGATTGAGGAGCAACATATGCCAATCTAAACTGAAGTAGCATGTGGAGAAAATAGAAAAAGTCTGTGATACTTCTTAGTACTGTAATTACCACTGTCAGTGGCCTGTCAAGCATTATACACCCGGAATCCTCTATGACAGATAAAAGAAAGAAAAAAAATGGGTCCACAAAGATTGCAACTAGACAAGATATGACAAAAAACTTGTTCCATTGTTGGACAATTCTGGCATGAGGATTCATGATTCCAGGGATACAAGAAAAGAACAAAGATGGAAATTTTTTTATCAAAGTCTTGGTACCTCCAAACAATGTGATGTGAACCTTATAATCAAACAGTAGTCACAAATGAGATGTTTTTCCATCTTTCTCTTCGATGCCATATTATGATGCACATGTAGTGTAGAAAGGATCATTGCACCTTCCTAAAGATCTAGATTTAAGTAAGTGTTCATGCTTCTTTCCATGGATATCACTTGTTTCATGTCTACCTCCACTTAAACTAGTGCCCCCCTCAAAATCTATAACTATTCCATCCACTTTATTCAGGGTCCTCAAAGAAGAGCTTGAACATATACTTCTACCTTCATATCCCCTAACCACTAGTAAGAGACTAGTCAAAGGTATCACTTTTCTTTCCTCTTTTTGGAAATTAATGACCACCTATGCTCATTTCTTGTAGAATTTTCACACCATATTCATTCACCCTTTGACGGCTAGGAGGAGATTTATAACAATGGAGGCATCAAATTTTTAGCTCTAAACATCTCCTTCCTTCACCCATCATGCTGCTAGAAGGTCTAAATGCCTGTCTATTTCTTTATTCTAGGCGGCCTCCCTCATTCTCCAGTTCTATTTGAAATTCTTGGCATGAAGCACGCCAACTATCACTTGAATGCAAAGAAAATGTAACTTAGCTATCGCAACTTTTTCTCTTCAAACAAAAAATCCTCTATTCCTGTTGGGTGATGCGACGCGCTCCCCTACCCACAGGTGGTTAATTATGTGGTGTTCCATGTTCACTAACAGTCATGGCTTTTGGTGCAACGGCAAATGGGCCCTACAATTGGTATCAGAGCCTAGTTTTGGCCTGGTCATGGGTTCAAATCTCCCTGGTGCCTTCCCGACCCGCATAAGCACCTGGTATGCGCGTCGAGCGGGAGATTGTTGGGTGATGCGACACACTCCCCTACCCATAGGTGGTTAGTTATGTGGTGTTCCATGTTCACTAACAGTCATGGCTTTTGGTGCAACGGCAAATGGGCCCTACAATTCCCTCAGCACCTTATCAATTTGACGGAGTTAGTCGAGCCCCAAAGTGGGTCCGGCTAAAAAATAAATTATTTTTGAACAACTAAACCTTCAAACTAGCCTGTTGATTATTTGGCACTAATTTGAATCAAAATGGATCACTGAAACATCATTAAAACTCATTTTACCACTTATCTGCAAACTGTGACTTTCTGCTAATAGGGTCTGTCGGCTGGCTTTAAAAACTAACTCGAACATCTAATAGGCTTTGAAAATAAACATATGGATTCTCTATCCCATATACTCTTACCTTATCAAATCTCGTCTCATGATGACATCGTGGTCAAAAGATATTGACCGTTGAAGTTACCCTTTGAGAATTGCCTACAAGAAAACATGTCAGAAAACAATAAATTGCGTACAAAATTGGCTTTGAAAATTGGGTAAATGGACACTTGCGGAAATGAAAACTAGGGTGTTGGTTCACTATCACGAGGCAAGTATAAATCTATGATTTGGGCTCACAATGAATAATAGGGCACATTTGACGAGCAGTCAAAGTAAGCTGCTCAAAATTTGTAGACTAGAAATAATGGCAGAAAAGCATTTTTTGCGAATGGAATTGACTTGGGAAAGTGTGCAAACAAATTTGTCAAGACTTTAAAATGGGCACACTTGAATTATTTTCAGAGTACAATGTAGTGGTACAATCCATTCAATCTCACCTATCAGATATTTCAAATTATGATGTCACGAATAGGGGTAGTGACAGATTTTCATATGCTGGCATTAGTAAAAAGTAAGAAATTGCATTTGGAATCGCATTTGAAAACTGATCAAACGGATTTTTCATAAGCTCAAAATTTAAACATAGAAAGTCTTTGACCTCTAAAATGCATTGCAATAGGAGTTTCCTCATTTTGGTTAATTAGATCAAAGTTATAATAGGTCAAACAAGGCTTCCCAAAATTGTGAATAACTACACAAATGCACAAAACAATAAATGACTAACTTTGAGGGGTTTAAAACCTAGTCAAATAGATTCAAAATAGGCTAAAAATCAGAACACATGTTCTTTGATATGCATACCAAACATCTCCAAAGTGGTAGGTCATGACACATTCCTAGGTAAAAGATATTCAAAGATAAATTGGGCCTCCTGCCGTTATTTGACACTTGGGCAAAATTGAGTTTTGACACTAGCTCAAAATGGGACTTCACCAAATAATTTAGGATGGCAAAATAAAATTGTGGATCACATGCATACATCAAATGAAAGGTGCCAAGCCACTCAAACATCATCTAAGCCTCAAACTGACAACTGGCTATATATGCATTAAAAGCAGTTTAGGGCATTGATTCTTCAAAATTTTCAATATGTGAATGAAAATTGATCATGTAATTTTTAGTCCCAACACAAAGGAGAAAGACATTGAGGATACCACGACGGATGAAGAGGCCAAAGAAGAGAACCCAATACAAGGAAATTCAGGTGCACATTCTAATCAAACATTCAATATAGGTGTGTCTCCAAACCCTTAAATTTTTTCTCATCATGAAATTGGTGATTTTTCAAAATCAAGTTACAATTTGAATGATTTAGATTTTCTTCATGAGAATAAATTCTCAAATGATCATGCACAACAAACTCCAATGGAAATGCATGCCCCGAAAGAAATACCAAGAAAAATTGAAAATGAGATTAAAATCCCAAATAATAGTGAAAATGAAATGTCAATTGAAAATAAAAATTGCATGAATGTAGACATAGAAACACCAACTACTAAACAAGCATGTCAGAATGATAGTAAAGTGTCTAAACATAATTTTTATTTTCCTAATGATGTGCTAGATAATCTTGAGGGATTGGTTTCATGGAGATAAATTAGAACACATACTAATCGATTACATAGACATTTTTTTATAATAAGAAATTTGGGTTTCAATGTTAGTTGATGTTGCAACTAATTAAAACGTCTAAAATGTGAAAAGTAATGAGAACGTTAGGAATGTATGCAAAACCCAAGAATAAAAATGAGTCTTTAAAACAAGTTGTATCCACTATTGCTAGTGCCTTTGATGTTATCGAAAATAGGAGTCGCTCTAAAGATAAGAATGCAACATGACAAGCAATAAGAATAGCTTTAGTTAACAAATAAATAACTGACAAAAGATTGATTAGCAACATAATTGGATATCTTAATGTGAATCATAGGACTTTGAAAAGAGCTGTAAAGAGAAGGGTTAACTTCGAATGTGATCCAACAAATGGGTGAACCCATAATACTGGGTATCGATTTTAGGGGATGAAGGAAATCATGAAATGATGAAAAATTTGCATATAGAATTTTACGTATGTTCGCTCAAACGTGGTAACTATGTTCGCGCGAACATATAATGCTTATATGTTCACACGAACATATTGAGTTTAAATAAGGTATGTTTGTGCGAACATACCTTGTTAATATGTTCATGCGAACATATTTGTAATGGCAATTTTGTGATTAAAATTCCACTTTTTCATTTGAGATCATGATAAATTTGCCTTTTTTGTATGTTTGTGCCAACACAAATCATTATAAATGTTCGCGCGAACACATTAAATTAAATTTTTGGCTGCCAGATTATTTTTCTCATACGTTCATGCGAATATTTGTTCGTGCAAACATTTGTTCCCATGAACATATTAGACAAGTTCACGCAAACATTGTGTTCATGCAAACATCTCAAATTACAAATTTTTGGTGTTGTTTTTTGGAGAAAAAATGAAATTGGCTCTTTTGACCCCTAAAATTGAGATTGAATGATCTCCTACTGTAAAATAAAAAATGCCAATTTGTGCTACTCGAAGCAAGCTTTCCAACGACTATAATTGTAATACATATTATATTCATTAAGACTTTCAAATATGAGTTTAACTCATTATAGGTTCATTACCGATTCAGCATCAACTGACTTTGACACCTCGGGAAAATTAGTAAATTAGGTCAAATTTTTTTTGAAAAATATGTAGGAACTAGCTTATTGAGATATCTTTCTATTCAAAAAAAAAAGTTTCTGATAAATTGACTTCAAATTATCTGTGTCAAACGAAACGTATGTCTGAATTACGATTTGTGTCACTTCAAAACTTCATAAACTATACAATATTCAACCAAAATGAATCAAACCAAATGCATCCTCTAAATATTGATGTTACGAATCTAACACCGAAATAGAAAAAAAGTTATGTGTGTCAAACGGACTGTCACTCTTTAAAAATATTGAATTTTATTATGTACCACTTTTTGAAGGAGATGAAAAAATTGACCTAAATAAAAAAAAAATTAGATTAAAAAATATGGTTACAAAGTAGGAAAAAAGTACTTAAAATCATTAGTTTATGTCATCTTGAAATTATTTATAGTTTTCGAGATATAGTCAGTTGAACATGACGTTTGTTGCAAAAATATTGATTTCAATGTCAAAATTGGTCAAAAAGTGGAACCCATTATTGTGGGATCACCCTATATTTTGTGGACTTCTAGTGGTAGACTCCGGTGATGTGATATGAAACTTACTCATGAAGTCAAAATTTTGGTTGAAATATTTTGGCATGATAATACAAGAGTATCACCTAATTCAAGAGATGTTCTTAAATTGAGAGTTGGGTCAAAAATACATGATCAACATCCTAAACACCTTTAGGACATGCCTCAAACTAAATTGTTTAGAAAATTTGTAGATTGTAAGGTATGAACTATTACTGTTAGTCAAAGATCTTTTGAAAAGTGTAAACCATGGTATGTAAGTATTAATAAAGAAAAAATCACATATTGTTGTAAAACTCATGTTCAATTTCATTACCATTATGATGTATTTCGATCTATACATGGTACCATGCATAGTAAAGAAATTTTGTAAGAATATAGTATAAAAATACCACCTCAAACTATAAAGGATTTCATATCAAGTTTGTTTTGTAAGCCACCTAATGATCAATACTTTCTTTTCAATGCATGTCTTTCTGGTACATGTGATATGTGTGGCAATGTTTCTTTATTAGATGAATGTTTGCATGAAAATTCTTTGACTACTTTTGGACAACAATTAGTTGATATAAAAAGATACAAAACTATTGAATATCCATTGAAGTATGAGAAGATTGGAAGAAGGTGTGACCTAGTTACAGATAAAGTTAGTTGTCATGCATTTATGGATGAGTTTAAGAGTGTGATCATACCAAAATATATTAAAAACTCTCAATATGCTAGATGGCTTGATGGACAATTTTGCCTATGTAAGAATACATTTCCAATTGGTACTATACTTTTAGTTGTTGACTTTGTAGAGAGCTACACACTTGCATCGCAAGATGGGATACAACCACAATATTACAATTCAATGCAAGTAACAATTTATGTTCATGTAGTTTATAGGCATGCACCTAATAGTACAAAGGAGGATCGAAAAATATTGAGAGAGTGCCATTTCTATATGAGTGATAATAAAATTCATTCATCTGAGTTTGTCCAATACTATTTCAAGGTCTTTTATGATAATTTAAAAGAGAGACAAATTCAAATGACACAACATTGGATATGGTTAGATAATTGTATAGGACAATTCAAGAATGCTAGAATGTTCTATTCGTTGAGGACACATAGGCAAACTAATATCCAACATGTGTGGAGTTTTTTTGAGGCTGGACATGGTAAAGGAGAACATGATGGTGTTGGTGCATGTTTGAAGAGATCCCTTAGTAGAGAGCAATTAAAATTTGAAGAAAAAGTCAAAATTCAAAAATGCACATGAGATTGTCGAATGGTGTAACAAATATTTATACATAGGATCAAGTAAGAACTCTAAAATCAAACATTTCTTCTACCTAGTTAAAGAGAAGAATATCCTTTCAAGATATGACTGTGATACAAGTAGTGGGTCAGCTAAATGGCATTCATTTAGGAGTTTAGATTCTAACACTTGGACTATATGGACTAGAGAGCTTGTTTGTTTTTGTTAGTTTTGTCTTGCAGGTGCATGGGAAGAATGCAAGAATATAGAATGGGTTGAAGATTGGCAACAAAAATCATTAGTACCTACTGACACACATTTTCAAGATGATATAGTAAATGAAGGCCAGAATGTTACTCTTGCATCAGAAAACTATGGTTGTATTTCAGACCTCATACAACCTAGTATGCACAATTTAATTAGATTTTTTTGTGATCTCATGCTTCAATTTATATAATTTACATATGTACTCATGTGATTAAAGTGTTTCTACACTTTATCTTATCTTGTAGGACATGTTATGTTGTTATTGTGCCTAGTGATAAAAATGAACAAACTGAGTATTGGCTAGCTAGATGTGTGGAACCTAAGAAAAAACAGATATGTCATTAAGTAAATGATGATGGTTTTGAGTATCCAATTGGGTCTATCATTGTAGCTAGTACCTAGCTACGTAGATACCTAACAAGAAGAAATGGTTTACTAGCATTTGAAGACTACCAATCTGAAAAGAATATTTTACACTATTCTCAATTGGTTGTGGCAACGACTATCAAATTAGAAAGATACAAAGGGAGACCCACTAATAAGGTATTATGGACAGTTTCAATGGATGATCATGAGACAATCATAGATACATTGCAAAAGAGAGAGGATGCAGATGGTATAGTGGGATGACTACATTTAAATCAAACACATGTAAGTTTTTCTTTATTATGTTATTTTTATATATGTACTTATATAATTTAATTACATGTATGTTTGCATTGTAAATACCAAATTAGAGAACTTATATATATATATATATATATATATATATATATATATATATATATATATATATATATATATATATATATATATATATATATATATATATATATATATATATATATATATATACCTCTTATTTAGAACTTAATTACAATTTATGCAAATTTAAATGTTAAAGTGGATCAAACATCAACATCTTGTGCAATTCCACATATTGAGTACATACAAATTACACATATATTTACATAGTTAAGATATGTCATAGTAATTTATGCATTTATTAACATGTGTTTTTGTTTTACAGTTTTATTTTATAGGACTTCATTTGAAGAGATATGTTGAACCAATTTTATATTTTGAGTTCACTTCTATAAATATATCATTGACATTGTCTTGCATATATTGTGAAGTACGTTGTACAAACAAATTTAAAAATAGGAGTTTACTTCTATTTGAAAGTTAAAGGTGTGCACTTGATATTATAAATTAATTTTCAATTTAAATAATGACCTCCTACTTTTTTCCATTACTTTTACATTCAAGCATGTTTAAATTAATGTTTGTTTGAAGTTTCAAATCACTATTGATTGTAATATTAAACCCTTCACTTGTACATGATAATTTAAAGATCATTACTCATTGTATTGATTATATGTTATTGTTATGTTGATAATTGACATGTATGTTTAACCATGTTAACCATGTTAAGTGAGAGGGAGAGAAGGAGGAAGAGAGAGAGAGAGAGAGAGAGAGGGAGGGAGGGATATGGGGAGGGTTATAAGTGCTTGTAATTTATTAAAAAGGGTTATAATGGGTTCTAGGTGGTCCTACAATCCCTTTGGACCCATTATGACTCCTTAGGACACATTAGGACCCATTAGGACACCTTAGGACAAATTAGCACCTCTTAGGACCCCTTACAACACATTATTATTGTAGTCCTAAAAGTAATCTTTTCTAATGTGTCCTAGTACATTATAATTTTTCCAAGAGGTTTTGATGGGTCATATGTGGTCATAAAAAACCTTAAGACCCATTATGACTCCTTGGAACCCATTCATACCATTAACACACTTTATAAACCTTTAGGACACATTAATCATCATAGTATACAATTTGAGGTTGTAATGTGTCCTATTAAATCCTATTTTTTCCTAATGAGTTTTAGTGGGTCCTAAGTGGTTCTAGGAACCCTTGAGACTGATTACAACCTCCTAGGAAACATTATGACCCATTATGAGCCTTTATAGCATATTAGTCATTGTAGGACACCATTTAGAGGTCTAATGTGCCTTAATGAGTCATATGTTCTAAGGGAACATTAGGGATTTTTAGGACCCATTAGTACACATTAGGTCTCATTAGGACACATTAGGGTCCATTCACACACATTAGGACCCATTAGACCCCATTAAAACCTCTTATAACACATTAACCATTGCAAGACATAGTAATGTGTCCTAAGTGGTCCTAATATCTCACAATGGATCACAATTAGTCCTATGTGGTTTGAAAACCCATTCATACCCTTTAGGGTGCACATTATGACCATTTAAAACATATTAAAAATCCATTAATGTCTCTTAGATAATCTTAAGGGGCATAAGACACACTAATGGGTTATAATATGCCCTAATGGGTCCCAATGTGTCTTAATCAGTTCTAGTGTGTTTTAAGTGATCCCATGACCTTTTAGGACCCATTAGGAACCCTTTATAATTCATTAAGGGTCATTAGGACACATAAGAACCAATTATAACCCCTCTGAACACATTCACCATCATACGATACACTCCTATGTCCAAAGGCATTATAATAGTTCCTAAGTGGTTGTAATCAGTCCTAATGTTTCCTCTTGGATTTTAAGTGGTTTTAATATATCATGAAGGGTCAGAATGGGTTCTTAGTGGTCCTAGGACATCTTAGGGCCTATTAGGAGCCCTTAGAACACATTAACTATAGTAGGACACACAAATGGGATGTTAATGATTCTAATGTATCATAAGGGGTCATAATGGATTGTAAGTGGCCCTAAGACCTATTACAAAACCTTAGAATATATTAGGACCAATTAGGACACATTAAAACTACCTCAATTAGTTATTTAATTACATAGGTAAATATATTTAAGAAAATGTAACAACTTGATAAGACATCAAGTTTCTTGTCTAGAAAAATAGGCATTCTAGCTAGAGTGACACTTGGGATGTAAGAAAACCTAAGTCGAACTTACAAGGAACCATCTAGGTACATGATTTTCCTAGGGACATAATTGTATTCATATGTACATAGCCTTGATGAGAAATTGTGTGAAAGGAAGGGTATCATCCATCATTTCATATAAAATAAACTTCAATCTTTACCTAAAATTTATAAATTTGAATTTTTAGGATAAAAAATATTTATAATAGTAGGTCAATTTTATTTGTATGAATCTCAATGCATAAATTTGATGTGATATTTATCCAATAATCTTTTTGATATCAGTACTAATGCTCTATAAATAGTTAAAATTATTGTTCATGTACAATATATACTTACAAAATGTGTCATATGTTCATGAATAAAATATGTCACAATAAAGAAAATGGTTTGAATACTTAAAACATGCTTTAACATAATAATATATACTACATATACTAGCATGATAAGAAGTTGTAAGAAAATAGTACATGGTTTAACATGTCATAACATGATCTATGAAGTCAAAAAATACATATAATATAGTTAACTGCCCTAATACAAAGTGTATCAAAATAAACAATATGTGTCATGAAAACACAATCTAATGGTTCCAACAAGACCTAATCTATTTGATCAAATGTCCTCTTTACTCCATGTGAAGAGGACTCAGATCGATCATCCTATGTAATATGAGTTGTCTCATCATGTGGGACACCCTATGAGGTAGATGGATCATTTTATGTAACATGAGGCACATCTCATCATGTACATGGTTAATTGAAATGGGTTTCAAAATCTATCTTGCAAATAAATTAAATATTCATTACATAATAAAATAAATACCACAAGAGATGGGTGTCCTTTGTAATAGGAGGAGGTGCACTATGAAAGCTACTAAATGCAATAGTGGTGAGGTACTGTAATTTACAATACATACATTTTTAAAATTTGATAAAGAGCATAATGAACCATGTATGTACATAAATCACAATACTAACCTCAAAGGATGATGTAGGTACCTCCATCTGGCTTAGTCCTGTATAGCAACACTCCTAGTGACATAGTCCTAAAATTATGGATACATAAACGTTGAGTCAAAATTATATATACATGAATAATTACAAAGTACGTAAACTAAAAAGTACATAATTTGTACACTACATTCTTTACACACTATAAAAACATGTATATATATCATACCTGAGTAGTAGCCAATGTCACAGATGTGTCTAAAGGTATGCTAGCACGATGATCAAAAGATGGAGTTGAAAATAAACTATATCGAGGCCTATATGGATGAGTACAATCCATCTCCTATTCATAAAATCAAAACACATAAAATATATACATGAGTCAAAATTGTTTAGATTATTAGTTAATAACAATGTACATACATAAAAATAGTATAAATTATTTGTTTTCAGTCAAAAGTTCATATCGTATGTATTTGAGGCTATACCTCAGTGGTAACTAGATCAAGACCTATACTAACATAAAACTATGTAGCAGCCAACAATCCCTACAAAATTAGATAAAAAGTACATATGAGCACATGTTATTAAATTTGAGTTCTAATGTACATTTTTACAGTGTAATTCAAAGTGCATATTGTATGAGGGACACCAACATCTGTAGGTCTTGAAAAAAGACTATACTACCTCCTAGGAGGAACAATATCATCCATCCTCTGTTATTTCAAAAGTACAAATTAATATAGTTAATACAATTACACATGTATGTAGAAAGTAAATAATTATGTACTTTATATTTAAATTTTAATTAAAATTTTACCTGCTACTCTTGACTGTCTCTTGGCTCTCCTTGCATGAGGTCAACAAATGATGACACATCAATCTCATCACTACCATCATCATGGGAAGCATATACATCATCATCAAAATCAGCACCCTCAGCATAATGGTCATCATGCGCTGCATCAGCATCACTTTGGGGGCCTCTGCATATGCCTCCACAACTAGTACAAATATGTCCAAGTGGATGAACATGTGTCACCTGCATCCACTACTATACTAAATTGCCCAAAAGGGAACTCAAAGAGGTAAGAGAAGATGAAACTACTTGATGATGGTGTGGAGCTGGTACAATGGTGCAAGAAGAGGTACAAGGGGCTAAGGTCACCTACAGTTTCTTGTTCTATCACTTAGCTTTGTCCCAAGCCTATCCTGAGGCATCCCTCCACCAACCCCTTAAAATGATTTCATATCAAAATAATTGGGTTTCAAACCCAATTCAAACTCATCCCATAGCTTCCTAAGGAAGTACATGGGCACCTCATGATTAGCATGTGGTGGATGGTCAAATACCATCGACCATCACTCCCAAAAGTGTGTTGTTATGCATGGATGTGTGCACCATCTAATAGAAATATAAGGCTTCCTCTCATTAATCTCGTCACCCATCTTAGGGTTTACAAAATAGCTTTTAAAATTTCCTTTACCTATTTTGAGGTTATGGACCTCTCTATATGATATGTCATCAGAATAGAAGGCACGCATGTTTTGCCTCCATAATCTAAATGAATCAATATCGTAATCCAAATGCTATATAGACTAAATGACACCTTGCATGCTATCTGCAAGGCATAGAAGGTGAGGAGGGGGGTGGGCCTCGCGCTGATAGCCTCAATATCTTGCATGAGGTCATTAAGATTATGCCTCATGCTCTCTTGTAGATCATCTATGATGGGTGGTAGAGGAGGACTAGGTGGTCATGGAGGTGGGGGTGGAGGTGGAGATGGAGATGGAGATGGAGGGGGTGGAGGCGGGGGTGGAGGAGGGGGAGGGCATGGAGGCAGTTCCATCAAATATAATCTACATATATGTTTAAACAACATAAAAAATGACAAAAATACTATTTAATAAAATTTAAATCTAAAATATCAATTATATAAATGTGCAGATCTTTAAAACCATATCAATTAAATAAATAAAGTTAAACACTTGAGTAAACTTTGATGTTAAGGCTAATTGAACATTATACCGAATTTAAGTTTAATCATAAAATAATACTCCAAAAAACTATATTAATAAATCAACTATATAAATTTGGTTTTAATGTTAGATACGAACTTGTTTTGTCTATGCGAGTTCAAGGGAACATGTTTTTGATATTAAGGAAAAGGATGTAAAAGTGCCCAATAGTTTAATCATCATTTTGTTAGATTATGATCTAGATCCTAAATGGAATTACTTTATGAAATATTGTAGCAATTTTTTTATTATTAATATTTTATATTGAATGCTAGAGTAGTTATATTACTATTCTATTTAGTTTTTAAAGTCTTGTTGAAAAAAAAATTACAGTTATATGTTTCTATCCTAGACCCCTAACTAACCTTATAGAAAGGGAAAATATATTTTGATATTCCTATAAGATTTGTTATTCAACACTATTTATGCATTTATTTGGCCTACTAAACTTGTGAGGAAATGCACAAAATCATTAAGAAATATAAGGATAAGATGAGATAAAAATGAGGATAATTAAGATTATAGAAGGAAAGTATGAAGAAATTGGCAAAGGGACTAAGAATGCAACTTCTAATGTGTTGATGGAAATAGATTATAAGGGCACATAAGTACCATAGTCTATGGGTGTAACAATTAAGGATGATTTAGACAAACCATGCATGATTAAGGATAGAAAAAAGAACAATGATGATGATGATGATTTTAATCAATTCTTTAGTATTGTATAGAAGAATGACTCCTTATGTTAGGAGTTCCCATTTTATTGGATGCATCCAAGGAGAAATCAAGGACTCACTTCTAGGTAATTTCATAAATAATGAGCAAAGAAGAAGAGAAGGAACCAAATAAAGTTAAGGATTACAAATGTTGCAGAAGATATTATGACTAAGAAAGAGAATAGAAAGGTAATTAATGAAGGGTGAGCCTTCAATGATTTTCCTTAAAATCTTGTGATTGTGAGTGAACAATATTTGTGATGAGAGAAGGTGATAGATAAAATGGAAAATGTTATCTAGATTGACATTCCTTGTAGTGGTGAGAAATTAGGAATAAGTTTATTGTTGGCAACTAAATTTGGTAAGACATCAGCAAAATTTAGAAAGGAATAAGACTTAGAGACATATGGTGAGGATCAACTCATGAAACAATTACTAATCCTTTGTGAAGTAAAATGAGAGGTTAGAGAAGAAAATAGAAGAAGATTGTTGGAAAGTGTATTTCACGTGACCATATAGATGTTATCATTGCTGGAAACATATCTCTCGGGTATGATTAGTAGTCATAATGAGTCAAATAAGAATAACATGTCTATGTCTAGGAAGGACTCACAGTGTTGCTTGAAGAGATTAATATGATGGTTTGAGTTCTAAGTTACAATGTGTTGAGAAAAGACTATTTTTTCTGGTGATGATGGATTGATTATGTAATATTTTTTGGTGCTAACCAAGTGAAGTGTTGAATACTCATATATGTGTATCTCAAGATAGAAAGCTTCATTATTATTTTTCTACGTGCTATTTTTATTTAAAGATAGATATTTCTATTTAATGTTCATGATGAACAGTGTAGAGTTTCTTTTGGATTATGAGATAGAGATGTGTTTTTTATTGATGCCGTATTTCACAATGCTTATTTATGTTTCTTAATTGCATCATGTTATTAATATGGAAAAACAATGAGATTTTTTATTGGATTCAAAAGGTCTCTTGGAGTGTGTTGATGTATTATTGCCCTACTTAGTTAGTTGTCATGTTGCATTAGATCATGAATGTGATTGATAGATCATGGCATACTAGAGATTATATATTTGGGTCCTAACTATGTCTTAGTTTACATATCTTGGGTAAAATTGATTATTGTAGTTCATTTTTGTAAAATTAATATGATGGTTAACATCAACCTTTTATAATGTTAATTGCACGTATATAAAGATGAAATTATTTTTTAATGTTACAAGAAAATGGTGATGTTATGAGTGTATGAGATATAAAAGTGTTTAAGAATGTCATACTAAAGATTGATATAAGAGGTATGACTAGAATATATTGAAATCTAGAGAGTTGATAACTTATTTAGAGTTGTATTAGCATATCATAGATGCTATCAGTCATCCATAATTCAATGGATTTTTGTAAATAATGGATTGTTGTTGGTTCTAGGGTTGTTTCCCTCAAAATTATTTCCCTTTTCTATATTCAAGTAGCTAGATCAATTTTTATGTACACTTATTTTGTGACACTGGGGGATTGTATTCTCATTATGGATTATATGTTCATCTCAGGATCAAACAAAGTTTAGTAATGTTACCTTTGTTGGCTCGAAATCTTAGTAATGAATGGGTTAAAAAGGTTATAAAATTTAATAGAATCATACAAACTCATAGCTAAAGTTGTAATGAATGTAGAGTTCATCACAAGTTGAATGAGTAATGGACAATTATAAAATTTACTCAATTTAATAGTTTGATAGAGGAAGTTTATAGTTGGTATAGTTTTAGTGTCTCAAAATATCAATGTACCAAGATCTAGTATTTAACTTCGGACAATTATATCTATTAAATAACTACATTAATAAATGAATTTTTATACACAATCCATTTCATTATTTAGAACTAATTATTAATAACATATATTATCAAAATAATATTATTCATATTATCCATAATATTTCTTCAACCCAATTTAAAATCATTAAATATAGTTTTCAAACTTAGGATTAAGACTACTTTCCATTATACCTACTGTTATGATTACCAGGCTAGGGATCAAGTGTTAGGTTTAAGATTTGAAGTTACAATTACAATTAGGGTTTAACATTTAGGATTAAGTTTATTAACATGATTAGGGTTATGCTTAGAATTAAGTTTGTCAATGTTAATTATATAATTTGGTTAAAATTTTAATCAGTTTTAGGGTTACGTTAGAATTATGGTGAGATGAGATTTTACATCAAGGTTAATACTATGTTTATGGTTAATGTGTAGTTTTATTTAAAAAGATATGGTTTTAAGGTAAGGGAGAACATTATGCAACACCCAACCAAGGGATCCAAAGAACTAACCTAAAGTTTTACTAAGCGAGCAATAACATGTACAATAATTTACATTAAAAACATAAGAGATTACATTCCTTAACAAGCACATTTACATTTCATTTTTAAATAATTATACTAGAAGTAAAATAAATAATACATCCACATGAAAGAATAACTACAAGTTCAATCCATTTAAATAATATACATTTGTTCTAAATGCCACTTGGCATAATTCCAAATGCACAATCATCCACTATACATGTCACAGAGTATGAAAGGCTAAAAGAATATACATTTATAAAATAGTTTACATCATCCATTTTCGATCCATGAAACAAAGTACAATACAATGAGTAAAGTCATTAAATACTAAGTTTTGTGTTTGGATCCCTTGGCAGGGTGTTACGTGATTAAATACTTAGTTATATGTTTAGAATTTTATTGTATAGTTATGGTTAGGTCAAGGTTAAAGACTTATGAATATAGTTAGTTTTACTTTCTTTGTTATATGGTTGACAAACTAATCTATAATTAATCACTATTTATTTGAAATAAATATAAAATATTGAATGTAATTACATGTTTAAACAATGAATTTACATCTATCTAATAATTCAACATTGCAATTTACATATTAAATACATTTCAAAACATCTAAAATAATAATTTTTAAGTGAAGATCTATGAAACTATTATTTAAATTAACAGATACAATAATCTAAAGATAATACTATTAATAATGAAAATTTACAATTTTATGTATATTAAAATTGAAAAAAAAAAAATCAATAAATTGAAGGTATATAAAATGTAAAACTAAAAACAAGTAAATAAAATAGTACAAAACAAAATAAAATACCTAGTATGTTAGAAAATAGCAGCAGGGGGGTTGGTAGAGGTCAAAAATAGGCTCATGTATTGCTCTTAAATTAGGCTTACATTTTGTAAATGATAAAAATGACACAAAAAATGCCAAAAATGGGGGGATTTGTAGTTTTTCAAATCAGGTACCCAATTTGTTCAAAATTGGGCACCCAATTTTTAAGATGTTCGGGCACCTGAGCTGTGTTTTAAAAATTGGGCGCCCAATTTTTGAAATGTGGATCATGTTCCCAAAGCGGGATTTCATAATCAAGTACTCGATTCTAAGCAAATCGGGTACCTATTTTTGAGAGGTCCAATTCTATGGATTTAACTTCTGTGGAATTACAACCCAACTTTGTGCTCTTACCCTAATGTCTGAAATAATCACTATTCTATTATTTCCTTAAAGAGATTCTAAGTAGCAAGGTGTTGAGAAATTAAATTGAATTCCCATATAGAATGTTATACCCAAAACTTGTTTGCCATTCATAATTTAAAAAGATTTCTAGATTTTCTTTTACTAACTGATTTAGTATTAGCTAAAATTAGTCCTATAATTTTACAAACTATAAAAAAAGTAAAGGGTTATAGTATTTCCAAAATAAAAATTAAATTTATAAGTAATATGATTAGAACTTCAAGAATGATGTTTTCTACACTATGAACAAAACCCTTTTTATGAAAGTTGATAATATCTTTTTTTTTCAGATTTGTTTTCAAATTAGAAAGAACTATCATAGCCCATTTTAAGAAATTAGATTCTTACAATGATAGTATGGTTGCACAGTTCAATGTTAAACAACATTCATCCCCTACATATGGAATACTAGTGCATAGTACTTGTTTGATAATTTCCAACAAACCATTTGTAACACTGAGACATTTTATCAAATAGTTGGTAGTCATTTACTACATGTCTAGAGAGTAGACCACTATGGTTCTCCAATTATATAAATATTATAGAAGGGAATGCACTAATGATGGCAACATATATTTAGACAACTAGACCATTTCCATATTTTTATAGAAACTAAAGAAGAAAGAATACAAAATAGCTTCAAAATTACTTTCAGACTTATACATGAGCTAGACTGGGTTATTTCCAGAACATTATATAGATTGAAGTGAAAAGGAAATAGTTCATGGTGAAAAAATATTAAAGCAAGAATACTTTTCCAAAAAAATTTAACCAACAACATGATCACAATATAACCTATGTGTATAAAAGGAATGGTGCAGGCATGCCATGCTAATAGAAATAAACCCTAATTTGTTTGATGACACAAAATTCCAAATTTACTACAACAACAACACAAATATATTCAACTATAACACTACAATAATAAAGAAAATTGGGTTTCCTTTAGCATATGATTGTTGTAAATCTAACATTGCCACTTTTATTTTTTTAAATCTTAGTCTTTTAAAAACTAAGGAACTTATGCAACACAATTTCTACACACAATAGGGATGAAATTGAAAGGAGTATTTTCAGAAGTAAAGTTCAACTTACCTGGTTTGGCTAAGAAAATTTACATAAGAAGAATAGAAAGAAATCAAATAACTTATGATGTCCCTTCTATCAAATTGTTACCTCTAAAATAATTATGTTCTCCATCTTACTACTATTTGTGTATGCTTCTAAGATCTCTCCTAGAAGAATCAATGGAACCTATCACTAGAGAAGATTTAATCTTTTCCAATTATTGAGTTTTCTTACAAGTACCCTTGCCAAAAAGTTAAAGAGGATTCACTCCCTACTATTGACTTCCTTCCCTTCACTCCCTTTTTATTCGCAATTCTTGATCGGCAAAAACCCTAGGGATGAACTTTCTTCTCGTTAATTTTGGGCTCTTTTGGATTAGTCCAAATCTGATATAATTACTCCCCAAGCTTCCACATTTTCTGTTGCATAAGAGACCATCCTTGCACCAGCCATGTTGCTTTCCTACATCTCCCATCATCTCCTATTTTGACATGTCTACTCTCCTAGCATTGACATTTAATGTGCTTGCATTTTAAAATAAATTTTTTTAGCTAATCTCCTATTTATATTGTGCTTCACATTCTTGTGAAGTTTTCAATACTTGATTTAGTTGGCTTAGTTTATTTTAGCCAAATCTCAATGTTCATACTTTTAATCCATATAAAGAAGAATTTTTTTAAAATGTATTTATCAAAATTATTTTTCTTATTATTTTAAATACATCACATCTACACATTAGTGATTTATGACTTATTTTATATTGCTTTAGATTTTTATTTAATTTGGTCAATAATTATATTTAGTGGTTAGTTAAATATTTAGTTTTAACTTTGAATTAAATTATTTTTAATGTTTTGATAAATGTTTGAATTTGACTTATAAGGAAATTCTTGGTTAATACTTTAGTATTAAAAAAAGCTATTGTGAAATGATTAAATAACTCCTAAGGAAAGAATCACTTTATTTAAATAAGATCTAAAATAAAATTACTAAATGTACTAATCAAATAAATAATTCCAAAATTTTAAAAAACAATTTCATTAAATAATTGTGAGATAATTATATGAAAAATGCCTAAGGGGCCAAATTAAATGATCACAATTTTTTAAAAATACCAATGCTCAAGGAATTGATACAATATCTGCAAAAATATTCAAGTTAATAACCTCCTATGAAATCAAATGAAATATTAAATTAAATAGTCACAAATGTTTAATTAAATTGCTTCTAAAGAAAACACATTAAATATTCATGAAAAAATTAAATAATTTACCTCTAAAGAAAACACATTAAATATTTATGAAAATTGTAAATACTTTGCATTTCAAAGATTATATCTGAAATAAAACTTGGTAATAAGGTCACATGTCATACTTTAACAAATTATCTATAAGTATATAGGAATTTGCAACAAATGAGCTATACAAAGCTCGTGACAGTTCAACAAAACTAGAATATTTATACATGTATGGTTTGCCTCTTAGCCTTGGTTGTACTCTAGGATAGATTTTAATGATGTAGTCACATGCTCATATCTATGCAAGAAGTGCTCTGTAAGCCCAACTCTTCCCCTCCCTCTAAACTATATCATGTAGTTCATGGTACATGCCTACCAAGAGAGAGGGTTGTCATGCCATATGAGGAAGGCATGATAATAATTCCATCACAACTTGAGCCCATATGTATTGGAAGCTCATCTAGCTCCTGTTAGTCCCAAGTAAATGAATAAATAAATTATAAAGGATGCATGCTACTCAATGGTGGTCACCATAATCAACCATCATGGGCTCCCATAGAATCATGTGCAATCCATGATAATATGGTTAGTAAATAATCTCTCCATGGCCACTATCACATCTTGGGGACCCTGGCTGAAGTAAACATCCATTACAAAACTTTCAAGTTTCAGTATCAGGTCAAATGGATATATCTCAAGTAAATTTCAAAATTATCAAGATGCTCACTAGATCCCTGAGACATGGAATGCATAGAATCTAATACACATCCTATAAGGTGATATTTACCTCTCATTGCAACAAGTGGAATGTGTTATGCTTAGAGTAAAACTTCTAAGTCAATTTTTTAAACAAACCATGGTTTGCCTAAACATTGGGCATATACAAGAGCTCTCCAAGACCCATGGTAGTTAGTGTATGTCTCTCCTCTTCCCTCAACTTTGGCACAATTCTCAAACCTATTAGATGGGGTTCTCTAATGGAAAAGTCTAGAAATCATTTGTATGTCACAAGCACAAGTGAAAAAATACATCATAATGCAACAATGCTATATCAAAAAGCAATTATGGACATTAGAGAACCATCATAGACATCTAAAAGTATGACTGAAAAAACCCTAAAAGTAGTTAAGAGATTCATTTAACTTGGATGACACTTCATATGCTATACTACACTCATACAACACAGAAATGGAGATGAGATTTTATGATTAGATGATATTTTTCCTTCAATTGTACTATAGATGGGTGCAATGTGTATGATATACCCTATTATATAAGATGACACTTTGCATATGACCAAACTATCATACAAAGTTTCACATGACTACAAGATGACATTCTGGCCTATTGAATGAAATTTTGAAACAAAAAAGAGCCAAAAACATGAAAAAATCACTACAAAGAGGTCAAATCATTCAAAAAAATTATATGCATACTAGTGTAGGATTCTAGTAAGGTCAGTTGTGCAACTGTGACGCAGACAAAGAGGATGAATAACCAGGGCCAAAGGCTCACCAAGCTATCCAAACCATCCTGCAAGAGTTAACACAACGGAAGAAAATACAAGTGGACAGCAACCAAAGGAGGAGAAGAGGAAAATAATTTTATTGATTCATCAAAATATCTTCATACATGCCAATCTGTGAGGCCTTTTGGGTTACAAACAATTACAATACATTCACATTCAAAGATCCAATAGCAAATTCGCACTTTCAGTTCTGCTCCCTCAAAACTTTTCTTCTTCTCAAAACTTGCTTAGCTCTAAGCCTAAACTCTCTATTTATACTTGCCAAAATGGCTTATAGATCATTCTAGAATCATTACATAAGAGGAACTCCAACCCAACAATGGTCTGGACTCATCCCAAGAAAAGATCTTAAATTAAATGTCGCAAATGAAATAATTCTTGCAAGTCAGCTTGCAAAAATCATGTCCAAATACTGGCACTCAGCATACACTAGGTAACTCAGCACCTAAAGGAATGCTACAGTAACTTGGCACCTAAAGAGTGCTATAGTAACTCAGCACCTAAAGAGTGTGACAAGAACTCAGCACCTGAAGAGTGCTATAGTAACTCGACACCTGAAGAGTGCAACAGGAACTCGACACTTGAAGAGTGCTACAGTAACTCGGCACCTGAAGAGTGCTACAGTAACTCGGCACCCGAAGAGTGTGACAGGAACTTGGCACTTAAGAGTGCTACAGTAACTTGGCACCTGAAGAGTGCTACAGTAACTCGGCACCTGAACTTGGCACCAACTACAAAAGAAGCAAAAAAAGAGCACGATAACAAGGCAACCCAGGATACTCCTGCATCAGACAACCAAGGTTGGAATAAATGGTTCTCCTGAATCATTGAGATGTCCCAACCTGAGCTGAATCCAACTCAAATTGAGAAATCCATGAAGCATCTTCAATAGGTCTGTTCTTCCACTTCACCAAATATTCATAGTAATATTTTCCTCTTGTACTCTTGCCAACTCTCTAATCCAATATCTGTTCAACTTCCTCAATCTATTTCTTAGGATAATCATCTGGTATAAAAACTTCATTCTCTAACTCATGATACTTATACAAATCAACAATGGTAAATATAGGAGATATATCCATGTCATCAGGTAACTCAACTTCATAAGCATTACCACTATAAAAAAAAATTCAAGATCTTACAAGGTCCAAATTTCTTCATCTTCAGCTTGCTATATGTCCCAACTAGGAATCTTCCTTTCTTTAGATGAACCATCACCTCATCACCAACTTGAAAATCATGGTGTCTTTTAGACTGATCAACATTCTCCTTATACTTCTGATTACTTTATTCCAACCTCAAATTCACTTCTTTATGCAAGGACTCCATAAAGTCAGCAAATTCTTCTCCTGCAACGCTTTTCTTTTCTTCACCAACAACATCTCTCAAATCTGATATACCTCTAGGATGCATTCTAGTAACAATCTCAAAAGGTGTCTTCCCTGTACTCCTATTCACAGAATTGTTATATGCAAATTCAGCTTGTGCCAATACCATCTCCCAATTGCTCAGTTTATTCCCAACTAAACATCTGAGCAAATTACCCAAGCTTCTATTCACAACCTTTGTCTATCCATCTGTCTATGGATGGAATGTAAAACTAAACTTCAATTCAATACCCATCTTCTTCCACAAAGTCTTCCAAAAATAACCAATGAACACACTGTCTCTATTTGAAATAATGCTTCTTGGTAATCCATGTAATCTCACAATCTCTTTAAAGAAAAGTTCAGCAACATGCTCTGCATCTAATGTCTTCTTAAATGGTATGAAATGAGCCATCTTAGAAAATCTATCCACTACAACAAATATGGAATCATACCCCTTCACCATTTTAGGCAATCCAAGAACAAAATCCATACTGATATCAGTCCAAGGTTTCTCAGGAACAGTAATAGGTGTATACAACCCAGTATTTTGACTCACTCCCTTTGCAACTTGACAAACTCCACAACTCTTTACAAATTTTTGAACATCCTTATACATTTGTGGCCAATAATATTTCTCCTTTAGCAAACTTAATGTCTTATCAATTCCAAAATGTCCAGGTAATCCACCACTATGCTTTTCCTTAATCAAATTCAACCTCATAGGACTTCTAGGAATACACAATTGAATGCCTTTGAACAACATACCTTCTTGAATGAAATACTCATCATACTTACCTATGTGATCTATCAGATTTGGTGCTCTGCACTCTCTCCATGCCTCAGAAAAATCAGGATCAGCATCATATAACTCTTTCATCTCATCAAAACCAAGAATTTCAACCTTCATTTCAGTCAACAAAGAACATCTTCTACTCAATGCATTAGCAACTTTGTTAGTAACTCCACTCTTATGCTTGATCACAAATGTAAAACTCTACAAATACTCAACCCACTTCATATGTCTTTGATTCAATTTATTTTGACTTCCCAAGTATTGTAAAGCTTTATGATTAGTATACAACAAAAACTCCTTAGGCATCAAATAATGTCTCCACTTCTTCAATGCTTGAACAATAGCATAAAACTCTTGATCATACACAGAATATTTCCTTTTAGCATCATCCAACTTTTCACTAAAGAAAGAAATGGGCTTACCTTCTTGACTTAATATAGCTCCATTGCATTACCACTTGCATCAGATTCAACTTGAAATACTTTGTTGAAATCAGGTAAAGCCAATACAGGTAATTCAGCAACCTTTTGTTTCAAAGTCTCAAAACTCTTATCAGCTCCATGCGTCCACTTGAATTCCTTTTTATCTCCCCTCATTGTTTCAGTCATAGCATTACAAATAGCACTGAAATTATTTATAAACTTTCTGTAAAAACTAGCCAAACCATGAAATGATCTTACCTCACTCACATTCTTAGGTGTAGGCCATTCCAAAATTGCTTTAACCTTTTCAGGATCCATCTTCAAACCATCGGCTGAAATCACAAATCCCAAATACACAATCTCCTCTTGCATAAAAGAACACTTTTTCAGATTAATCATCAACTTTTCCTCTTTCAACCTCTGCAATACTTGCCTAATATGCTCAACATGTTCTTCATTAGTCTTGCTGAATATCAGAATATCATCCAAATAAATGATCAAAAACTTACCCAAGAATCTTTTCAGAACTTCATTCATCAACCTCATGAAAGTACTAGGTGCATTAGTCAGAACAAAAGGCATAACCAACCATTCATACAAACCATCTTTTGTCTTGAAAGCAGTCTTCCATTCATCACCTTCTCTAATTCTAATCTGATCATAGCCACTCTTCAAATCAATCTTGGTAAAATAATTTGCTCCACTCAAACAATCCATTATGTCATTCATCCTTGGCATAGGAAACCTATATTTCACTGTTATCTTGTTAATGGCTCTAGAATCAGTACACATTCTCCATTCTCCATTCTTTTTAGGTGCTAATACAGTAAGTACAGCACATGGACTCAAGCTTTCTCTGATCAAACCTTTTTGCAATAGTTCATGCACTTGTTTGTTAAGTTCTTCATTCTCTGTAGGTGTCAATCTATATGGTGCTTTGTTTGGAAAACTAGCTCCAAGGATCAGGTCCATACAATGACTTATACTTCTTACTGGAGGTAAACCATCAGGAATATCTTCAGCAATAATGCCTTTATACTCATTCAGCAACTCTATAATTTCTCCTGGCACTTGGTCAATACTACCATCTGTCACTCGGCCACCACTGACTGGCACTCGGTTAACATTGTTTTCTGGCACTCGGTCTCCATTGACAAAACTTGGTTTTCTTGGAATTATAGAAAAACAAACTTGATTCTTTTTTACTTCTTCTTCAAATTGTTTCCCATTAACCATGCAAATTTTTATAGTAGTACAATTAACCTCATCTAGAACTTCAATCAAAGGCAACAATGTTTGTTTCTTCCCATTTACCCAAAGAGTATATTGATTCAATCTTCCATCATGTATAGCATATCTATCATATTGCCAAGGTCTACCCAACATAATATGACAACAATCCATGGGCATAATATCACACAAAACTTTGTTAACATAATGTCCAATCTTGAATTTCACAAGGCATTGCTCACTTACCAATATCTTATGCTCATCTTTGATCCATGAAACATGATAAGGTTTGGGATGTTTGAGCCTCTCCAACTGCAACTTTGTAACTAGCTCTTCTGATGCTAGATTTGTAGAACTTCCACTATCAATGATCACTTTACATCATTTTCTAGCCATCTTACATCTTGTCTTGAAAAGACTTCTCCTTAGAATAGGTTCCTCATTACCTCCCTTATTACATAAGGTTCTTCTCACCATCAATTTTTTTCCAACCTCAAGTCCACTTGGTGAACCCTCATCATCTTCTTGAATCACAGAATTTCTATTATTCTGCCCACCTTCAGAAGATCTACATTCAAAGGATATATGCCCTTCTTTGCCACATCTAAAACAATTACCATGAAATCCACCTCTAGAATAAGAATTACCTCTTCTTCGGTAAGAATTACCACTTTTCCATTAAGTCTTGCCTTTGTCATCATTCTTCCATTCATATATGCCTTTATCCTGCACAGAACTTTCAGATCTACCACTTTCTCCATAAGATCTACCTCTGCCTCTCTGGAATCTACCACCTCTACCTCTATGTCTTTGTTTATGTCTCTTTTTCAAGATCTCCTCAGCTTTCAAGGCATATTGATATGCTTCTTCTACACTTTCCAACTTCACAAAACTTATTTCATCTTGTATTCCAAATCTCAATCCATTAATGTACCTTGCAATTTTCTCAACATCATCATCCACATGTCCAGATCTGATGTCCAGTCTATAGAATTCCTCAGTATACTCTTTCATAGTCATGTCTTTTTGTTTCAAATTTTGCATCTTTCTCAACAAGCTAACTTGGTAATTAGCAGGAAGGAATTTGTTCTTTACCTTGTTCACCATCTTTGGCCAAGTTTTGATCTTCTCCTTTCCTCTCCTTTGTCTATCAGTTTGCAAGTGTTCCCACCATAATGATGCATGACCTTTCAACCTAGTGACTACAATCTTCACCTTTCTATTATTAGGAGTGTTTTCATACTCAAAGAACTTCTCCATATCAGAGATCCAATCCAGCACAGCATTGGTGTCCAATTTTCCATCATAAGGAACAACTTCTATAGTAGGCTTTGAATTCTCTCTAGACAATACTCTCAACAATCTTGCTTCATCTTGGTCTTCTTCAGGTTCTGGATTATGGTTTGGTGCTACTGCTTCATCATCACTTACATCATCAAGATGTGCTCCACTCCTCTGGGCTGTCTCCACAGCATCTAATCTGGCTGCAATTTGTCTCAACAGATCCAATATAACATTATCAACATTATTTCCTCTACCACGAACCATCTTTACAAATCAAGTTCCTGCAAGATCATGACCCTCTGCAAGTTATAGGTCAAATCCACAGATCTGCCACCCTACAACCAAATCCAAATCAGGGTTCTACATGATCCAATCTCCACAAGGATGAACCTCAAGCTCTGATACCAACTGACATAGACAAAGAGGATGAATAACCAGGGCCAAAGGCTCCCCCAGCTATCCAAACTATCTTGCAAGAGTTAACACAATGGAAGCAAACACAAGAGGACAGCAACCAAAGAAGGAGAAGAGGAAAATACTTTTATTGATTCATCAAAATATCTTCATACATGCCCAGCTATGAGGCCTTCTGGGTTACGACCAATTACAATACATTCACATTTAAAGATCCAATAGCAAATTCGCACTTTTAGTTCTGCTCCCTCAAAACTTTTCTTCTTCTCAAAAATTTCTTAGCTCTAAGCCTAAACTCTCTATTTATACTTGCCAAAATGGCTTATAGATCATTCTAGAATCATTACATAAGAGGAAGGTCGACCCAACAATGGTCTGGACTCATCCCAAGAAAAGATCTTAAATTAAATGTCACAAATGAAATAATTTCCACAAGTCGGCTCGCAGAAATCACGTCCAAATACTGGCATTCAGCATACACTGGGTAACTCAGCACTTGAAGGAATGCTACAGTAACTTAGCACCTGAAGAGTGCTACAGTAACTCAGCACCTGAAGAGTGCAACAGGAACTTGGCACCTGAAGAGTGCTACAGTAACTCAACACCTGAAGAGTGTGATAGGAACTCAGCACCTGAAGAGTGTGACAGGAACTCAGAACCTAAAGAGTGCTACAGTAACTCTGCACCTGAAGAGTGCTACAGTAACTTGACACCTGAACAGTTTGATAGGAACTCAGCACCTAAAGAATGCTACAGTAACTTGGCACCTAAAGAGTGCTACAATAACTCGGCACCTAAACTCGGCACCAACTGCAAAAGAAGCAAAAAAAGAGCAGGATAACAAGGCAACCCAGGATGCTCCTACATCAAACTGGTTGAGCTTGAATCGATGTTAATTGATGTGAACTCATATCTCTACCATAAGAAAACTCTCTACTCACTCTAAAACCATAAAAGACAAATGCACAAATGATTTAAAAATGACCTTTTAGAACCTTAATGTAACATTTTAACCCAATTTTTCAAAGTATTGGATTTATGTGGGAATTGCACCCTTACCTAATTTTGATGTCCTAGATTTTTTTTAGAATCAAAATAGAAATCTAACTTCATCTCAACCATCAAAAATATTATTTAAAACTTCTCCTTCTTCAGTGTAGTTGATTAACCTTTTTGAGGCTAAATTTTCAATTTTTTTGAGGCCCACATCATTTCATCGCTCCTACCCTCTTAATCTCATATTTCTTATCATTTTCTTTCACTTTCCTTTTTATTTTATCTTGATTCCATTATTTTATCTTCCTAGTCAAACATGGGCATATTCTCATTGTGTGGTAGTCGAACATGGTTCTACAATTCCTGTATCACTTATCTATCATCTTTGACCTTATCTTAGCTTGATTTGATCAAATATATCTTATTTTTGCATCTCCTCTACCTCATTTCAATTTTTATCCTGAAGGGATAGGAATAATCTATTTACAAATTGATTATGGCATGCTATCTATCTTTGCTAGGGTCATCTCAGCTTCATTATACTGCTAGTTTCGAGTTGAGATCCATCTTGAATATATCTAATCTTGATCAAATTTGTTAAATTCAGTCCACCTCTAGTTTGGAGTTAGTTATCTCTATGTGCTTTGTCCATTGCTAGTTCAGAGTCAAATCTCTTATCAGCTTAATATCTTCATGTTCTTTGACTTCATTCTTTGAGATCTACATTTTTTGATCTTGGTCTTAGATAAAGAAAATGTAAATATCTAAGTTTCTCAAAGGCTTTTTAAGATATTAAAATCCATCATTGGATGCTTTGAAGTACCATGAGCCTTAGAAGAGATCCTTAACTAAGGAATTATTTGGCATTGAAAAGGTAGTTTATTCTTTAGTTTTACATAATGAATGGTAAGCTATATGAAATAATAGGTTGACACTTGTAGTTCAATGTTTATAAGCTTTAACAATATATAAACATGTCTTGTATATAGATAGTCCCCAATGGGCTACACATATAAGGTCCTTTTTGTATTTCTTACAAATATAGATTTTACCAACTCAATTTTCTAATGATTCTAGTCCACTTGTATGTCTTGTTTTGTCAACCATTTTATCTTTGTCTTGTCTTTTGTCTTGGGTTTTATTACTAGCTTTTCCTACATGATTTATGATATAAAGAAGATGTAATGTCTCAATCAATTTTTTTGTGTGAATTACAAATTATTAATAAGATGTGAGAGGACCTCATCCTTGATATAAATTACCAAAAAAAAGGAGTAAAAGATATCCAAATATCAACTAATAATGTTGGATGGGTCATTAAAATAGACCCTTCTCATCTCAATAGTTTATAAACATTTTCAATGTTTTCAATTTTGTCATGAAATAATTAAGCCAATAGGCTTTTCACTGTGGGCCTAACCCATTAATGGAAACTTGACAGACGTTGGGGAAATGTCTTATGTAAAAAAAATTATCATGTTTCAACTTGTTTGGAGACCTAATGTTACTCATCCTAGGCAAATGGTTAGTGTATAGCTTCCTTTTGGTAGTGATGGACAACAAAAAAGTTAGAAAAGACTTCTACACCCATGCAGCTGCTAAAAATTTCAATTTGCCACATAGTTGCTAGCCTGCATACGGTGTGATTGTGGAGGAGGGTTAGCCACCACAATGTTCTATATAAAATATTTCCATTGTGATATCTCAATAGTGCACTGATTTCAGAGACCTTAGCTGAATATGTGTGTTTGAAGCCATAACAATAGTGTGCTCTTTTATTGGCTTATCCTTTTCTTTTAGCTACAACCTAAATAGAGAGGTTGGTTGCCAAGATAAGGAGACTAGGGGGTTTGGAAGGCTAATCTCACACCTGTGTGCATTGGGAGGTCTATTCTTGAGAACTCATCAAGCATTTTAATCTCAGATGTATCATTAATGTCATAATACCTGGAAGTCCATACAATGAGCCATTCAAGAAGAGACATTCATGGATCATTAGCAGATATGGGTCATTGGCATCAACAAGCTAGGACTGAGCATAGGAAGGAGGTTCATCATGCCTATAACCAGCCACTATAGAAGGAATAGAGCAAGCCACCACATAGTACAAGGTCCTCATCTATTCTGTGTGACCTCTTGAAAAGGATATGCAACATGGGATTTCATTAATATCTGGCAATGCACATGGAAGGAGAAAATTGAAATTCTTTTGTACAAAGAAAATTGAAGGACATGTTAGACACAAGTACTATCATTACTGAAAACTTACAATAAATAAGAGCTTTCCTCCTTATGCAAGTGATATGCATGGCTTAATTATATTTATTTCAAATTCAATGTCAAGTTTTATTTGAGAATGTTGTAGGGGAAGAAATTGGTATCAAAAAATGATGAGGAAATGGTTGAGCCCGATCTCCAAGCAACTGATCTTGCTGAGGCACGGAAGAAACAACATGACCTCCAAACCCATTAATTCTTAGGGTTTTTGATGAAATTATAATTATGATCTCCACCATCAAGGGTTTTCTAAACCCAAACTCTTAGTCGATGTTCTATTGATTAGGGCTAGCTTAATAAAGCATGGTAACATGTAAATATCATTTCTTTATAATGTAATTCTCACTTCTATTTAATCATATGGGTTTGGTTTGTAAGAGACACCTTACAAAGATATGATGACTTCCATTAGAGAATAAGTTGGAATAATGTTCTTTGTGTAACCTAAGTGTGAATAGTGTTCCAAGCACATACTCAAAAATTGCATCCACTATAAACAACACTTCATAAACTTTACTCTTCAACCTCTCAAGAGAGGAAAAATTCTGTAAAAATTTCTTGGTCTAACTAGTAAAGAGGATGCTACTTCAATTTGGGGTTGAATAACCATTTTTATTATCAAAGACATGATTATTTATTGCCACCTTTCTGTGAATTTAAGTCATTATTTGCATTTGTTGCATCAATTTTGGGGTCAAAATTGTAAATTATTAGAAAATGCATCTCTTAAGAGAGAGCATGAGCCATTTTTCACACTTGTTTTACTTTAATCTAAAAGGACTAGATTAGGATTTGGGGATTTTAGGAATTATCAACAAAATAATGGTAAATGTGTCAATATCCCTTTTCTATATTGTTTAACAAGTGCCAACACTTTTCCTAAGATTGACTCGAAGAATGTTTACCATAAAATTTGTATCAGACAAGAGAATATCAAATATCACAATTATTTAGCACTATTCAAACCAGTAGTATTGTTGAACCTACCATAAAAAATTGTGTTTTAACACCATATCAATTAGCATTATTATCTAAATATGAATATTAAATATAAAAAGTGGCAGATTTATTTTAAATTAATAAAAAAATAATTAAAATTAATTTTTTTCCCATTATTATATATTAAAATTTAACTACTATTAAAACAAATTATTTTGAATTCATATACTAATTTCAATAATAAAACAAGAGTTCTAGGAGAGCTTGAGTCCATGCCTTGTGCAAGGGGTGGAAGCTATGGGAGGAGGTGGTACTTGTCCTTGCACAACACTTATTGCTAGTTGGTGTGAATTCAATTTGCAACAACATTATAGAATCATCTCAACCTTAAATAATGGTGCTAACATAAAGAAATTGAATAATATTGGTTTAGAAGTAAATGTTTAAAACTTTTTTGAATTAATTAAAAGGAAGACATGTTTTAAGAAATACCAAAAAACTGTTCTAGAATTACTCGTGTGTGTGTGTGTGTGTGTGTGTGTGTGTGTGTGTGTGTGTGCTATTTTGCTTTTTTTTTTTAATTATTCAAATATTATTATATGCATCATAGAATTTATTTGTGTTTAATGAGAATCTAATTGATTACTTATGTTTGATAAATTCAAACTTAAAATTGAAGTATTTTTATGTCGAGAGGCATATATTATGCCGAGAGGCATATACAATGGGAGAAGCAAATCTGAATATTCAAACGAATAATCTATGTAAGGAAAAAAGATTTGATGGGAGTTACAAAACAAATTTAATTTTAAAAATCAATTTAAATTAACAAATTCCATTTGGCATTCACAAAACAATTTAAAAACAAATTAAGACGTGTAATGCCATTTGGCACTCATAATTGTTAAAAAATAGAAATAGAAAAGAAATTTAATGGGAGTTACAAAAGAAATTTATTTTTAATAAAATGTGTAATGCCATTTGGCAATCACAATTATTAACATATAGAAAAAGAAAAGAAATTTAATGGGAATTACAAACTAAATTTGTTTTTAAAAATCAATTTCAAAAAGAAAATGTCATTTGGCATTCACAAAAACTATAAAAACTACATTTAAATATGTAATGCCATCAATCATAACTATTAAGAAACAAAATAGAAAATGAATTTGATGTGAGTTACAATATCTTATTATGTCGAGAGGCATATACAATGGCAGAAACACTTCCCAGCACAAAGAATATTCCAAGGAATAATCTGTGTAACGAAAAAAGATTTGGTGAGAGTTACAAATGAAATAATAGCTGGCCAAAATAATAGGAAGCCAAATAGAGGCCGAAATAATAGGCCCGAAATAGTAGGGCCCGAAAAAGTAAGACCCGAAAAAATAGGACCCGAAAAACTAGGACCCAAAAAAATAGGGGCGAAATAATTTCAATATGATTTTATTTTGTTAAATATAATTTTGCATGCACATTCATACTTATTTTTTGTGGGGAGTGGGGGAATTTGAAACAAATTCGTGGAATGTGAAGAGACGTCTGTTGGGGGATATGAGGAGCCTCTTAGAAGTTATAAAACCAAGGCTCATCATTTCATTTTCATTTTATATTTTTGCAGGAAGGAAGAAGTGGAGGTTATTGGAGGATTAGATTGGAGTTTTTGAATAGGAGCAGATTGAAGTTTTGGAGTAACATTTTTGCAGGTGAGATTTCTATTTTTTATTTACATTTTCATTTAGATTTAGATGTAGATGTAAATTGAAATTCAAAATTAGTTATAATATTCTACTTTGATTTAGATTTCAATTTTAATTAATTTCATTTAGATTTAGAATTCTGTTCATAACTATTTAGGCTTGCATTTAATAGTTTAGTCTTGCATGTTTGATTTAGATTTAGATTTGTATTCAAAATCTATTTGATTTATATATTTTATATTACTGTTCATTTACATATTTTAAAAGTGCATGTTCCAAATTACTTTTATATTTGCATGTTTCATATTAGTTTTAGATTTTCATATTTCAAAATAGTTATGGTTTGCATGTTTTAGATTTGAATGCTTCACAATAGTTTTACATTTGCATGTTTCTAAGTATTTATATTTTCATGTTTCAAAGCAAAATTTTATCATTAATCTGGATGAGAATGCCACCATATCAATACAATTTATATTTTATTAAAGTTAATGATTTATTTAAAGTAGATTTATAGGACCCCAGAGACAATCAGGAGGACAGAATCACCTGGCTCGAGCAGAAGGTCCAAAGGCTAGATTTCGTCCACCAGATTGTGACTAAACAGATTGTGGATACCCTCCATACCTTGAATGAAAACATTGTTAATCTGGGGGACTATCTGACCAATGTTGGTCTTGTGGGGAACGTGGAGTAGAGTATAGAGTACGAAACCAGCCGAGAAGATCCTCAGAAAGAGACTGGAATCCAGGAAAGTCAGGGGGACCAGATGCATTTCCTCCCCACGATCTAGGAGGAAGAGGCCAACCAGAAGGAAAGTGACACTGCAGAAACCCTATAGGCAATGGAAAAGAAGGGACACTAGTCTGCTCGCCAGGCTCTGTTCCTGGCCTTTGTTTCTCAAGCTTCGGTCCTTTTTGTTTCTGGCCTTTTGAGGCAGCTTTTTTCTGTCTTTTCTGCTTTAAGTTGTTTTCTGCTGTAAAACTTTGGGTTTCAGGATCCCTGTAAAACTTTGGGTTTCAGGATCCCTGTAAAACCTGTTTTCCTAATCAAAAACATTATTGAATTATAAAATAAAATAAAAATTTCAAAATAATAGCTAGCCAAAATAATATTTAAGCCAAATGGATGCCAAAATAATAGAACCTGAAAAAATAAGGTCAAAAAAATAGAACGCAAGAAAATAGGGCTGAAATAACTTAATTAAAATTTTAAATATAAAACATTTTCTTTTTGTTAAATATATTTTTGCATGCACATTCATGCTTATTTTTTTCTGAGGAGTGGGGGAATTTGAAACAAATTCATGGAATGTCAAAAGACATCTATTGGGGGATATGAGGGTTCTCTCATAAATTATAAAACAAATGCTCCTCATTTCATTTTCATTTTGTGTTTTTGCAAGGAGGAAGAGATGGAGATTATTGGAGCAATTAGAGTTTTTTAACAGGAGTAGATTAAAGTTTCATATAGTTTAGCCTTATATGTTTGATTTAGATTTAGGATTGAAAAACTTTTTGATTTAGATATTTGATAATACATTTCTTTTTTAGATTTTTAATGTGTATGTTTCAATTTAGTTTTACATTTGCATGTTTTATATTAGTTTTAGATTTGCATATTTCAAAATACTTTTGGTTTCCATGTTTAGATTTGTATGTTTCATAATAGTTTTATATTTGCATGTTTCAAAATATTTATATTTTTAATGTTTCATAATTAAATTTTATCGTTGATGCAGACAAGAAGGTCACCTTATCAATAAAACTTGTATTTTATTAAAGTTAGTGATTAATTTAAAATAAACGAATCATATATTTAGTTTATATTGTCATTATTTAATTAGATTATATATGTGGCTACTAAATATATTAATTAAGAAAGAAAATCATAAGTCTAAATGGATTCCTTAATGATAGGGAGATTTATTGATTACAATTCTTAATCATTGCAATAAAAATTGCATTAGCATTATTAAAAATTCAACAATATATAATGTTCTCACATCATCATGGAGAAATAATTTTCATAAAATTGACTCTTATATATTCTTTCACACTTTTAACATCATCTAAATTGTTGTGTTGGGACTTATAACTTCCCTTTCATGAATTAATTTTTCCACTATTTGAGTCATTTGTATAACATATATCCCAAATTTGACCATAGTTGTACTCCAAATACTCCAACACTACACCTAAATCTCATACTTCCCTTAACCCTGTCCCTTATTTTAGCGTAACATTTAACCACTTATTAACCCTAACAATAACACTGAGTGTCATATAAATGAAATTGTAAACCTTGGATCCTAACTATAACTCTTACTCTATATATGATTGTACTAATCATTTAGCAAATTATATACCTTAGCCTAACCCTATATGTATAAGTATCTAGAAATAATTTTTTTTTTATAAGTGATAATATGTACACACACACACACACACACACACACACACACACACACACACACACACACAGAGAGCATATGTAGACAAGAAGGAGCTCATATTATGTTTCTTATAGAGGCATGTTTTATGTAGAGAGAGAGAAAAAGAGATTATGAGGTGTATCTAGAGAGTAGGCACAAAGAGAGTTAGGGTTAGGGTTAGAATTAGGGTTAGAAATATAGTTAGGATTAGAGATAGAGTTAGGGTTAGGGTAAGGGTAAGAATTAGGGCAAGGGTTAGAATTAGGGTTACAAATATAGTTAGGGTTAGGGTTACGGTTAGAATAAGAGTTAGGGTTAGGGTTAGAGATAGAGTTAGAATTAGAGTTAGAATAAGGGTTGGAGTTAGAGTTAGAGTTAGAGTTAGGGTTATATTTAGGGTTAGAATTAAGGTTAGGATTAGAATTAGTGTTAGAGTTAGGGTTATGGTTAGTGTTAGGGTTATAGTTAGGGTTAGAGCTAGAATTGAGGTTAGGGTTAGAATTAGGGTTAGAGTTAGGGTTATATGGGTTCGGGTTAAGATTAGGGGTAGAATTAGAGTTACAATTAGAGTTAGAGTTAGAATTAGGGTTAGGGTTAGAATTAGGGTTACAAATATAATTAGGGTTACAAATTGAGTTAGAGCTAGAGTTAGGGTAAGGGTAATAATTAGGGTTAGGGCTAGAATTAGGGTTACAAATAAAGTTAGGGTTAGGGTTAGGGTTAGATTTAGAGGTAGGATTTGAGCTAGATTTAGAGATAGAATTAGAATTAGAACAAGAGTTGGAGTTAGAGGTAGGGTTAGAATTAGGGCTAGGATTATGGTTAGCATAAGGGTTATGGTTAGAGTTAGGGTTAGCATTAGGGTTAGGGTTATAATTAGTGTAAGTTTTAGTGTTAGTGTTAGGGTTATAATTGGGACTAGAATTGAGGCTAGGGTTAGGGTTAGGGTTAGGGTTAGAATTAGAGTTAGAGTCAGGGATCAAGTTAGAGTTAAAGTTGGAGATAGAGTTGGGGTTGGGGTTAGGGTTAGAGTTAGGGATCATCATGGAGAAATAATTTTCATCAAATTGACTCTTATATATTCTTTCACACTTTTAACATCATCTCAATTGTTGTGTTGGGACTTATAACTTCCCTTTCATGAATTAATTTTTCCACTATTTGACTCATTTGTATAACATATATCCCAAATTTGAACATAGTTGTACTCCAAATACTCCAACACTACACCTAAATCTCATACTTCCCTTAACCCTGTCCCTTATTTTAGTGTAACATTTAACCACTTATTAACCCTAACCATAACACTAAGTGTCATATAAATGAAATTGTAAACCTTGGATCCTAACTATAAATCTTACTCTATATATGATTGTACTAATCATTTAGTAAATTATATACCTTAGCCTAACCCTATATGTACAAGTATCTAGAAATAATATTTCTTTTTATAAGTGATAATATGTATATACACACACCCAGAGAGAGAGAGAGAGAGAGAGAGAGAGAGAGAGAGAGAGAGAGAGAGAGAGAGAGTATATGTAGACAAGAAGGAGCTCATATTATGTTTCTTATAGAGGCATGTTTTATGTAGAGAGAGAGAGAGAGAAAAAAAGATTATGAGGTGTATCTAGAGAGTAGGCACAAAGAGAGTTAGGGTTAGGATTAGGTTTAAAATTAGAGTTAGAGTTGGGATTAGGGTTAGGGTTAGAATTAGGGTTAGAAATATAGTTAGGATTAGAGATAGAGTTAGGGTAAGGGTAAGGGTAAGAATTAGGGTTACAAATATAGTTAGGGTTAGTGTTAGGGTTAGAATAAGAGTTAGGGTTAGGGTTAGAGATAGAGTTAGAATTAGAGTTAGAATAAGGGTTGGAGTTAGAGTTAGAGTTAGAGTTAGGGTTATATTTAGGGTTAGAATTAAGGTTAGGATTAGAATTAGTGTTAGAGTTAGGGTTATGGTTGTAGACACCTAAATTTGATTACACTATTTTAGTAATCCTATTTAGTTATCTAAAAAGGCATTATTAATTAAATTTTTATTTAATTAATCCTTTGTCATCCCCTAGTTGATTAGTTTAATTAATCATCTATAGTCCTAATTGATATATCAAATAATCTATTATTTATCAATTAAATCCTTTTCTCCTATCTAATTCCAAAAATCCCCATTTATTAAATAAATCTATTTGATAAGTGAAATCTTCAAATTCAAAAACCCCTAACCTATCTCTAATCCTCCATTTAGCCTAATCCACCCCATCCACCCATGCTAACCAAGCTTAGCCACTAACTCACCCACCCTCATTAATGCCATCCACTTGTACATCTCTAACATCCCTAATCTAATCCTAAACCCAAGCCTAATACACTCCCTAATGTTGTCACATTCCCTAAACAAGTTTAAGACTTTCCTAAACCAAATCAAAGTCTCCCCTCAAAAATCCCAACTACCAAGTCATGAGTGCTCTTACAAACCATAAAAGACTCTTACAAGCCCACTCATGACTCTTACATCCATCTTCCACACTCTTCCCTCTTCCACACTCATTCCTCTTACACCTCTCTTACATACTCAACCCCACTCATGATGCCCTTAACCAACCCTTTACCCTACCCTCTCACACTCATCCTCCTCGTCACCTTCCCATTGGTGCTAAACAAGCACAATCCATGTGCTCTCCTTTGAGTGCATCCTAGCCCTCCTTAAGCCTTCATCCATCCTTGCATCTAAGCCCTCCATCCCTCTACCCCTTGGCCTATAAATTGAATCCCATCCCAAGCCATTTCATCAACAATCTTGGAGCTAAAATTACCATGCTATTTTGAGAACCAAAGCCATACCCATACCCTTATAATGCCAAATTGAGAGCTCAAAAAGCTACCAATTTGCTATTATCCATCTCCACCATTGAAGCAACTTTGAGCATTTGAGCATACATCTATATCAAAGGACACATCTACAAAATCAAGGAAGCATGGAGTGTTTCCTTTTTTGGGTTTGCATTCCTTAATTGTTTCTTTTGTCTAATCTCATATGTGAATATAGTTTTAGTTTGTGAATGTTTGCTTTAATGTTAATGTTCTTTGCACACTAAGATTCTTGTTCTACATTTTGGCACGCCCGGTGGGACCCCACTATGGGTCATTTAATCATCCATTTTCATCTATATGTCATTTTTTCTAACCATCTAATGTTTGTTGTTGTTTGAGTGTGTTGTAGGGTGTTTTGCTTATTTTTGCAGGTTAAAGAACGCACTTAGGAAAAAGAAATACCATCTAAAAATCCAAAAATAGCAAAAAATTTAAAAAATTTGCGTTTTTCAACTTTTTTTGCACAGTGTCATCTCTGTAGTTTTGGCATCTACGCCTGCAAACTGTCGTCTTCGCTGGCTACTTTGTCGTCTGCGTAACCAAATTGACGTCTCTACATTTTGGCATCTCCCCCTGGTTTTCTATTGTCGGCGCTACCACTAGACTATCGTTTGCACATCCTCAACCGTCGTCTCCACAAATCCGCGTCTCCGCCAGCTACACTATCGTCTCCGCAACCTGTTCTGTCGTCTCTGTCGCCGCCAACCCAAATCGTCGTCTGCAAAAATCAGCGTCTGCGCAAATCGACGTCTCCACTTGTCACATATTTTTTGCATCACAAAATCTGACCTATCGTCTCCGAATACTAGCGTCTCCGCATTTTAGCGTCTACGTATTTTGGCGTCTCCGCTTGATAGACTGTCGTCTCTCCCTGCATAATTGTCTCATTGCAGGTTGGAGCACATATGGAACCACTAACCATGTTTCTTGTAGGTTTTCATGTTGCTAAAAAATGAACTTGAATGTTTAACCATTTGTCTTTGAATGCATGTTGCTAAAAAATGAACTTGAATGGTTAAACACATTTTCCATTGAATGAATGTTGCTCAAAACACACTCTTAACTGCCATGGATTAAAATCAACTTTCCTTAGAATGCATGCTTAAGACAACAAATCCAATATTGAATGCCAAGGATCAATTAACCATTGCAATATCAAACACTTCATTTGGAGCTTCTAAAATTGAACAAAACAAATCTCTTTTCCACATGCAATCTAGGTAAAGTTTGATTTTTGGACATTTAAGAAACTTTGTTAATTTAAAATACAAATTTACAAAAATCAATTTGAGTAGTTCTTTGGACTCACCTCTTTTCTAATCACCCATCAAATATTAACCATTGGTTGCAATCTCAGCGCCATTTATGGGGATGGGTCTACTTTAAAAAGGTGTTAAATGTTCCACAATCTAACTCACTCACTTGGTCTTTGAACGTTTGCTTTAACTTTATCAAAATTCTTAAATGGCCAAAACTCTAGATTAAATCGATCACACTTCAAGTTTGGGCACTAAAATTGAACAACAACTGACGTGGAGAGCCTCCGGGAGCCTTAAAAAAATCACACTCAATCTTGAATGCCTTAAAAAAAATCAATCGATACTTGACGTGGAGGGCCTCCGGGCGCGCGAGTTTGCGTTTGTTGACCCTAACTCTTCTTATTGTTTGCATTCTTCGATCGATTTACTTTTGTTGGCACTTCAAGTTGGAATTGAACATTGTCTCTTAAACATGAGTGCTTGCAAAGTCTAGATTAGCACACATAAGAGTCAGTTGGTAAAAGAACAAGCATGTTTTTTAGCCCAAGGTCATCCAAGTCTTCTCTCCCCTTGTCGTCTTTCGAGGCTATCTTGGGTGCATAAGATTAGGATCCAAAACTTTGTTTCTTTTTAGGAGGTCTGCTTGGGGATTTCATCACCCCTTGGACGACCTCAACTCCAGCGTTCCGGCAAAGTATAAGAATCGGGAGGTGAATCGAAAGACACCTCTCTTGGGAACAAGATTTTGTCATTCGGGCCAAGCCTCAAGGAACTTTATACCCTTGAGAAGTGAAAGAGGAGAAGTGGGTTACCGCTCCTCTCGGTTGTGTGACATCCTTTTGGTCTCATCTATGGATCTGGGCCTCACGTACCCTGCGTATATCGAGGACTCCCTAGCTAAACCAACTGTCAGCCTTGCAGAAAACCATCTAGGATGTTAATGTGTTTGGAGTGACCGATCGAAACATTTGTAGAACATACACACTCCTCGGCGCAAGTATCACATTCTGAGAACCACAAACTTTTATCTAGGTGTTCCTATCTGTTGCTTGTTTTTATTTTACTTGTTGAATGAATGTTTGCCAAACTTGGTCAATCCTAGCTTAAGGCGCACTTAGCGTAGTCACTGCCTATTTTAGAAGTTTAACAAGTTGAAGAAAAACAACCAGAATCTCCCAAAGCCAAGAAAATTCAAGAATTTATGTCGGAACAACCCAAACCCAAATAGAAGTTTCACAAGGTCAAACTCAAGCCATCTCTAGCATACCAAGAACTTTCAGCCAAGAGAAAAGAAATAACACCAAGCCCATGAATTGCCAAACTCCACAAAGCAGAGGACAAAGCTACCGACGAAGCACTGCAAGAGGCCTAGTTAGAGTGCACCATCAAATTTAGCCAACATCCAGGAGTTAATCCTGCTTATGCCTTACCAACTAAGCATGATTTCTATGATTAGACACCCTTGTTTCTCCACATCTTTTTGGATAAGCTTCACTTTAGAGTCATCTTTGTAGAAAAGCCAGCCATCTTAGGTTATCCCCTTAAGCATTATTAGCTCATCCATCTCATTTAGAATCAAACCATCTAGCCAGCAATCGAAAATCTGGACATCTAAGCTTTCAAAATTGTTGTCACCTTGCTAAAAGTTTTCCATTCCTAAAATCTTCCAAATCCACCAATCTCACCAAGGTTATCCCTTTGACAGAACTTTATCTAGGGTAATCTAGCTTTGTCACTTGTTATCCCTCATCACCTTGAGCTAAAGGTTGGGATCCACAAGTGGTCAATCTCGTGTTCTTCCTAAAGGATCATTAGTCTATCCTTAAGTTGACACAATCACCACCAAGCTTGCACATAGGAAAGCAGACCTTTTGTGCTTTGACAACATATCTTTGAAGTTAGAATCCCCAACCTAATCCTCCTTAGGTTTTGTCATATAGCTTTGCCTCAACCTAGGAAATCATTTGCATAGAGAAGCCTTCCCCCTTTTGCATCCATCAGCATTATTGCATCTCATCCCTAGGAGCATTTTTCATGCCACCCGTCACTTGCTTAGCCAAGAAGAAAGAAACAATGGAGCCCTATCATTTGGATCGAACAGCCTCACCCCCCTTGAGCACTCATCCATCCTTCAGCCCAGAGCAAGCTATGCCATCACCTACTAACATTGAAGCTTTCATGAACCAACCAGGAAATGCAATATTGGTAAACGCCATTATAGACAAAAACAAAGAGACAATCATGGCTAATTTTCAAAGGGACAATGTAGGAACCTTTGACTTTGGAAGACCCCCTCCATTATCAGATCCATCTCACCCATTGTTTGGGCAGCTGCCACCACCCATAGGCTCTTATGATCCAAATTATCCTCAATATATTCCAAAAGAAGAGCCTCCAGCCAATCCATATGACCCAACAGACCCAAACATACCATCATCCACCCAAGTTGAAATCTCCATGCCGCAAGCCAACCCAGCCACCAACACTCCATCCTTGGTTCATACCTCTCCGCTCCAAACCCCCTTTACCCAAAACACCTCACCGTTCACCCCCTTCACTATTTTTGTTGCTCCCCAACCCAACCTTCCAAATCCACCCATCTCCCAAATCAGTGCTAGCATCTTTGGCCAACCTCAGCAATATACAACAGGGATGCCACCCATGGGGCCAAGTAATCAACCTTTCATCGCCCCTAGCTTGTTCACCATAGCCCAAAGCACAATCCCATCATTTCCATTAGGTCTTGGGAGCTCAATACCACCAGCCACGAATCCACAAGCTACTACCTTCACTCCACAAAGCTATCAAATCCCACAAGCTACTGCCAATCTTCTACCAAGCTCCCAAGTGACCCAAGCTCCTGCCACCACTCTACCAAGCTTCCAAATCCAGCCACCAAGCTATCAAACCCCATCAATTCCATTCCCAAGCTTTCAATTCCCACCACCTCCACCACCAACTAATCCATTACCTCCTATTACCAACTACTTTTCAATGCCACTTCTAGGAGGTAATCCACCACCCCAGCCAACCACCAATTATTTGCAGATACCATCCCAAATGGAGGCACAACCCACATATATTGGTCAAACCCCACAAGCCCCCCGATCCTTTCCCCAAGCCTCACAACCATCTTATACCTTACCTCCACAAAGCAATCCATTTATCCCACAGCCAGCTTATGTTCCTCAATCCCAACCTCAAATCCCATATCAACAGCAAGCCTCGCAGCACATGCAGCAATATGTGCCACCTCCCCCTCAACAACCCGTCATCCACCATGCAGCTGCCCAAACAATGTACAATCCCTATCAGCAAATCCCTCACAGCCATCCATATTCAGTGGCCCCATCCAGCACATACCTACCTCAAGGAACTCCTACATTGGGGGCACCCTAGCCATCACCTATCAATTCATAATGGGAGCAAATGAAGACAGCTTTGAAAGCCATCCAAGAAGGGAATGATCCAAAGACATTCAAGTTTGAGAATGTGTGTCCTTACCCATTTGACAGAGCCATAACCACGACACCATTTCCCTAACACTTTGAGGTACCTAAATTTGACAAATTCAGAGGAAAAGGAGACCCTGTCACACATATCAAAGAATTTTACATGCATTGTCAGGACGTGGCATACAATGATGTCTTCCTCTTGCGCCTTTTTCCCAAAAGCTTGGCTGGACCAGCTCTTGAATGGTTTTATAGAATCCCCTATGGCACAATTAAAAACTTTGCTGAATTATCTGAGGCATTTGTAGCCCAATATGCCCATCTTGTTGGAACAGAGCTATCAATAGTTGATCTTGTCCACACCAAGCAAAAAGGTGGAGAAAGCCTTGCCGAATACCTGCAAAGACGGCAAACCCTTACCACCCGCATATCCTGCACCTTGCCAGAACGCCATGTGGTGAAAATGTTTATTGATAATGCACATCCCAGCTTGGCTCACCACATGACCATGAACTGTTTGCAGACCTATAAGGATATCAAAGAGAAAGGAATGATCCTTGAGCAAGGACTCATCAAAGATGGTGTGGTAAAGATTTACAAAGAGGCCAACCAAAATCAATCACACTCCAATGACAAGTCTAGGTATTGGAACAAAAACAAGCATGTTGCAACAGATGGGGTTACTGACACCAGACATGTGAATATTGTTGGTCCTTCTCAAAACCAGTCTAACCCACCATATCAAACAAACAACCAACAAGCTATCAATTACCAACAACAAAATAACCAAAGCTATCAAAACCACAATACAAGACCCAACTTTCAAGGGTCTAACAATCAAGCTAATGCCATCAATGTAGCTGTAGGGCAAAAGCCCAGATTCCAACCTGCACCTAGAAACTATACACCCCTTGGTGAGCCATTGGATGTTATTTTTGAGAAATTGGCTAAGGAAAACCTCATCAAATTTCCTCCTACCTAGCAAATTGATCCAAGCCAATCCAAAGCTGCATGGTACAAGGACAATGAGTATTGCAAGTTCCATAGGGTAAATGGTCACACCACCCTCAGATGCATGAAACTGAAAGACTATGTGCAGGACCTCATTGATCGGAAGGAAATCACTGTTGGTGCCCAAACCTCTCCCAATGCAGGCTTACAGATTTATCAAAATGCTTTTCCTCCACACAACAACCAAAATCCTAGAAAAGCACCTATCCAAAACAACACCAACAACCGCCAGCCAAACCAACAGCATGGGAAGAACAATGACCACACTTCATCCTATATAGACTATGGTAGCCTTATAGGTTGTATATCTGAGAAAGAGCCTTCTGTCAATGTTATCAATATCCGAGGACCAGACAATGAGTGTGCGGTCACCACTCGAAGAGCATGATTTAACATCACAGGCCCACCAGTTTCGTTAGCACCATCAGCTCCATCAAAAAGCCGGTACAATATCTTGGAACACCTTGGGAACATGCCAGCCCAAATTTCCATTTTAGACCTTCTCTACACTAGTCCTGTATAAAAAGACATCCTTGATAGTGCTCTCATAGAATTATGTGTCCCTTGTGATATCAATGCTACTGATTTTCGTAATCTTGTTGGACACCTTTCATCCTCATGTGCCCTATCTTTCAAACCCACCGACATACCCGCGATTGAGCCAGATCACACCCTTTCGCTTCCCATAGCCATCATGGTATCCAATTTCACCGTGAAAAGAGCAATGATAGATAATGGATCAGCCTTGAACATTTGCACCCTAAAATTCATAAAACAAGCTGGGTATACTGAGGCAGATATGATCAGTGAAGTTATCACCATCAAAGCTTATGACAACTTGGAAAGAACCATACAAGGGACTATTTTTCTACCAATCAAGGTTGGGCCGGTCATCCAAGAGACAGCTTGCCATGTTGTTGATCTAAACCTACCATTTAACATCATCCTCGATCGCCCATGGATTCATGCTATAAAGGTCGTTCCATCCACCTACCATCAGTGCATCAAATTTTCGCATCAGGGCACTAAGGTAACAATCCATGCTGATCCAGAACCCTTTGCTTACTGCAATGCAGTTGAAGCTTCATATACAAACCATTGCCCTAGAATAGACATCGACACAGCTATCGCCAGCTCATCCCACACTTGTAATGACGCAAAAACCATCCTCGCCTCCACCCTATCTACTATAAAGATCAACAACAAAGGCTGTGGAGAATATAGTCTATCAGATGCATTTGCTGTCGGAGCAATCCCACTTGATCCACATACCCATGGACGGCCAACATATCACAAAGCTAAGGAGATTCCACCTCCTCGATAAAAATAGTTTGGCCCAGCCACCTTTGTGTCCTCAAAAACCCCTCTTCATGAGGAGCTCACTCCAGATATCAACAATTGGTTACATAAGGATGCACCTCCAAGAAATCAAGCACGTCTTGATCACTTCAGCTAGAAGTATCCCCAACAACATAAGCTCATCACTGAAAAATGGAACTATCAAGGAGGTGGACTAGGACCAGAAGAAAGGGGCATGCAATGTCCCATCGAAGCACATAATTGGGAAACGAAGTCAGGTCTTGGCTTTGGCATACCCACAACTGGGGGCACCAACGAGAACAGTCACGCTTTTTCAAACATCCACCGTGACCTTGTCAAAATCGAAGACATTCCTGAGGAAGTTGAAAAGAGAGCCTACGATTATATCCCAGACCAAATCTTCCTAGGAGACTTTGTTCTCCGAGAACTATCCATCCATCTCATTGACCTACCACTCGCTCATCCACAACTCATAGATTGGGACCAACCAAGTGTCATACATATTGATGAGTTTGCATCAGAGGAAGTGCTTCTAAGATTCATGGGAGCCGAAACTCCTCATAAGAAGACAAAGCCAGATTCTGCCTATATCTACAAGCTAGATCCCAAGGGGTATTTTGGAGAAAATCCCCAACCTAGTTTTGATACACCCAAAACTGGAACTAAGGTAAATCTGGGACTAACTAAGGTAGCGAAGAGAACCCCTCAGCAAGAAAATCCAGAGCCACAAGCAGAATATGAGGATTTAGTATTGCCTCCCCAAGATAATCGACCAGAGGTGTCTTCTATTCTAATAGAGGATACTAGAGAAGTCAACATTGGTTCTTCAGAGATCCCTAGAATTGTTCACATTGATGCATCCCTATCACAAGACCAAGCTAACCTCCTCTTTGAGGTTTTAAGAGAGAACATTGGCCGATTTGCATGGTCATATCAGGACATGCCAGGACTTGATCCAAATCTTGTAGTTCATCATCTTGCAGTCGATCCAAAGATCAAGCCCGTCAGAAAAAAGCTTAGAAAAATGCACCCCAAGGTGGCATTACTAGTCAAAGCTGAACTAGAAAGAATGTTAGTTGCTAAGGTTATCTGACCTATCGACTACTCAGAATGGATCTCCAACATGGTCCCTGTCACTAAGCCTTTTGGTGACATCAGAATCTGCACTAATTTTAGAGATCTTAACAAAGCTTGTCCAAAGGATGATTTTCCCTTGCCCAACATAGATATGATTGTAGATCTTACAGCTGGACATGAAATTCTGTCCCTTATGGATGGATTTTCTGGGTATAATCAGATCAAGATTGCAGAAGAGGACCAGCATAAGACAACATTCACTACCCCTTGGGGAACCTTTTGCTACACCATGATGCCTTTTGGCCTAAAGAATACTGGGGCTACCTATCAAAGAGCTATGACAGCCATTTTCCATGATCTTATCCATAGCATTTTGGAAGATTATGTGGACGATATCCTAGTCAAATCTCACACCTTCATGGATCATCTTGCTGACCTGGAGAAAGTCTTTGATAGGTTGGCCCAATATCATCTCATGCTAAATCTCAAGAAGTGTGTCTTTGGGGTCACATCTGGCAAGCTTCTAGGCTTCATAGTTTCTAAACGAGGTATAGAGATCGACCCCAAAAAGGTCAAGGCTATCTTAGACATGCCTCCTCCCCAGACACTGTGACAGCTTCGCTCTCTTCAGGGAAAACTTCAATCTGTCTGGTGCTTCATCTCCCAACTTGCAAATAAGTGTACACCATTTTCACACTTGCTAAAGAAGAATGAGAACTTCAAGTGGGATCTTTTATGTCAGTGCAACTTTGATCAGCTCAAGTAGTATCTCACCAATCCCCCTATCTTGGTTCCACCAGTTCCTGGTCGTCCCTTGATCTTGTATATATCAGCAACACCTACTGCTCTAGGGGAACTTCTAGCACAACATGATGATTATAGCAGAGAGAGAGCCATCTACTATATCAGTAGAACCCTAGTTGGTTATGAACTCAATTACACTCCTATGGAAAAAGCTTGTTTGGCAGTTGTTTTCTCAACTCAAAAGCTTCGCCACTACATGCTAAGTCATACCATCCAACTAGTCTCCAAGATTGACCCTCTCAAGTATATGCTCTCCAGAACAACACTTATAGGCCATTTGGCCAAATGGGTTATGCTACTAAGTGAGTTTGACATCCAGTATGTGGACAGAAAGGCAATCAAAGGGCAAGCTATAGCAGATCACCTAGCTGATGCACCTCTAGTAGATGCATATCCTTTGCTCACAGAATTTTAAGATGAGCATATATGCCTAATTGAAGAACAACCCCCATGGAAGCTTTATTTTGATGGCTCATACACCTCTCATGGATCAGGGGCAGGAATATTATTAGTTACACCTCAAGGAGATTACATTCCAAAAGCCTTCAAGCTACAATTCCCTAGCACCAACAATATAGCAGAATATGAAGCTCTTGTAGCAGGATTAAAGATAGCTGCAGAATGGAATATCACTGAGTTACAAGTCTTTGGTGATTCCCAGCTCATCATCAAACAAGTCTTAAATGAATATCAAACCAAAGATGAAAAGCTATTACCCTACAAAGAGCTAATTGATCAGATGACCCAGCATTTTACAAAGCTTCAGTTTACACAAGTGCCACGAATGCAAAATAAAGCAGTAGACTCCATGGCCACTATTGGCTCACTCTTGGAAATTCCCCAAGAAGCTACGCAGGATGAATTTTTAGTTGAGCAGCTCCTCACACCCGCTTATGCGAATGAGGATTCAAACCTTTTTTGTATCTTGGTTGGTCCCCAATCCCCTTGGTACCATGAAATTCACGCTTACCTTAACGATGGTATCATATCCCCTCACCTCACATGCACCCAACGCCAGAACCTTATTAAAAAATCATCCTGCTATGTTATCATAGCCAATACCCTATATCGTCGGGGTTATCATGATACCCTCTCTCGATGTTTAGATGAAAATGAGGCCGCGATGGCATTAAAAGAAGTACATTCTGGACTTTGCGGTGCCCACACGAGTGGTATTGTCCTAGCACGAAAAATCCTTAGAGCAGGCTACTATTGGCCTACCATTGAAGAAGACTCTGTGACTTTGTCAGAAAGTGTTTCCCATGTCAGTAGCATGCAAATCTTGTGCATGCTCCAGCACAAGATCTACAGCCTATTGCACCACCTTGGCCTTTCGCTTGTTGGGGCCTTGATCTAGTTGGAACTATCACCCCTCTCTCATCTGATGGACATAAATGGATAATAACAGCTACAGACTATTTCACTAAGTGGGTGGAAGCAGTCCCCCTAGTCTCAGCTATAGGAGTTCAAGTCTCCAAGTTCATCTTGTACCACATTGTTTTCCGCTTCGGCATCCCATCCACCATCTTCACTGAACATGGAAGAATTATGCACTTCCCTCCGCATCCATCACCACTTTTCTAGCCCATATTTCCCACAAGGTAATGGCCAGGCAGAGGCAACTAATAAAACCCTCCTCAAAATCCTAAAGAAAGTTGTCAATGATTTTGGCCGTAATTGGCACCTTCAAATAAATCCGGCCCTATGGGCCTATCGAACTTCCTTCCGTACATCCACAGGCACAACTCCATACTCCCTAGTCTATGGTACCGAAGCGGTATTACCTATAGAAGTTGAACTTCCCTCACTACGCATATCTTTGCGAGGGAAAATCTCAGATGAAGAATACAGAGTAGCTCGACTCACCCAGCTAGATCTCTTAGACGAGAAGAGACAACAAGCCTATGACCATCTCATAGTCTACCAAACTCGTCTCAAAAGGAATTTCAACAAGAAGGTGCTCCCACGACACTTTCAGCCAGGTGATATGGTCCTCAAAGAAAATATGAAAGTCCAAGCAGATCGAGAAAAGAAAGGCAAGTTTGAACCTACATGGCTTGGTCCCTATGTGGTTACTGCCTCCTTTGGCTCCGGAGCCTATCAATTATCTACACCAGAAGGAGAACTCTTGAATGATCCCACTAACATCATTTATCTCAAGAAGTTCTATGCTTGAAGATCTTTGGTATACCCAACTTTTGAAAAATACAAAAAAATAGTAAAGAGAAATAAGCATCCAATGGTGAAAACTTGGCAATTCAAGTGCCTTGGACAGGTACCTTGGTGAAAACTTGGTAATTTAGTTGCCTTGTGTACTAAAGACTAATCCATTATCTATCACTATCCTATCCCTCATCCATCCACCCACCATCCCATAAAACACCTACTTGTTCCCTTGGTGTTCCAATCAAATATCCAAAATCTGATGGAGCTTGTAAATACCTCCTATAAGCTTGTAAATCTTGTACCAAAGCTTGTATTATACCTTTTAAATATTGTACCATACCTTGTATATCCAAATCTTGTCCAAAGCTTGTACCATACTCCAGCTTGTAGATAATCTTGTATCCTAGCTTGTATCCTATCACATGCACACACAGAATCCCATTTTCCTTAAGCTTTTCACAAACCATCTACCTATCCACCTATCAACTATTATAGACATCCCATCCTTCACAAACATTTCCATCTCATAAAAAACAAAACATGAATAAACTTGTACATTTGTAATATATCTTGGTCCATCAGCTTGTACATCCTCTTTAGCTTAGTATCATTGTATCTATCTAGCTTTTGTGTTAGTTCATCCTTGGTCAACATCTTGCACACATCGCACACCTTGGTTAGCTATTCCAATACATCCTTTAGCTAGATCTCCTATCACCAAAGTGTTATCCTTCTTAGTTAAGCTTGCCAGACGCATCACTCATCCCAATCCATCAACTTAGGTGCTCTCCGATAGGTGCTTGCAAGATATAGCTTTCCTCATGTCTGACCTTGGTCTATTAGTACCTCGTCCTACCCATCTCGTTGGCAAACGGTTCTCTTTTGGATTTTCACTTTCTTTTGATTTGGAATCTTCCCTTTTGGGTCTTGAAGTACCTTTTCCAAGCAATCTCCTTGTTCCCTCCTCAAGGTTGCCACGATCTTCCATATCATGGTATGTTGCGAATGGGGCAATTAGAGCATAAAGTCTTGATCAGGTCTTTTGCTTGTTTTCTTTTTCTGCTTGTGGGTTACCTAGTGTCATTTCCACGCTGCTTCCTTTGGGATTCATGTGTGATACTGGGGCAATCCTTGCGTGTTTGTTTCGAGTCAAGTTCGTCAGTCCTCTGGACGGTTGGTAAAAAGGCCTTGATGTTCTTGGTAACCTTGGCAATTAACCAACAGTCCTATAGCAAATCTAGTGCTCAACTACATGGTGGTACTTCTCTTTGAAGTATCCCCCCGCTCAAAAAGCTTCAATGGATTCCCTTCATCTCCATTATCCCCATCCATATCCTACATCTGTCGCTCCTGCCCCAGCTTATGCATCAGTATCTCTTTGAATCACTCCTCACGCTTAGCTTTAGGGATCCACAATCCTAGTCTTAGGGATCCACCAATCAAATCAATCCACCAAACCTCATCTTTCGAGATCCACAATCCTAGTCCTAGGGATCTCCGAAACCCATCTTCCGCCAATCTAACTCTTTGAAATCTTGTTGCATCAGCTTTTATCATCCCATCATCCCTCCCCTCCTCCACAGATTCTTTTTATAGCGCCCTACTCCTCCATCTCCCCCCCCCCCCCAATCCTGGAAAGTCTTAAGCTTGCTTTACTTTTGTGCCTCTGATTTCCCTTTATCATTCTCCCATAGTGAGAGTTTGAGCTAATTCAACCCCTTCTCTTTGCCAACCTGTGTCTTAGCTCATCTCAATTTCTTGTACTTTTCAAGAAGTCGTCGAGCCTCATTTCTATCCCCGTCGCCTTCTTGAGGGGGCATCATCTAAGCCTAGTCTCTCCTCTTCTTATCCGAGACTGGGGCAACCTTGTTGCTAAAACATCTTCCTCGTGTCATCTTCATTCAAACTTCTTTGAAATAGTGTTGTCTCAACACTATGTCAAAGAGGGGCAAAATGTAGACACCTAAATTTGATTACACTATTTTAGTAATCCTATTTAGTTATCTAAAAAGGCATTATTAATTAAATTTCTATTTAATTAATCCTTTGTCATCCCCTAGTTGATTAATTTAATTAATCATCTATAGTCCTAATTGATAAATCAAATAATCTATTATTTATCAATTAAATCCTTTTCTCCTATCTAATTCCAAAAATCCCCATTTATTAAATAAATCTATTTGATAAATAAAATCCTCAAATTCAAAAACCCCTAACCTATCTATAATCCTCCATTTAGCCTAATCCACCCCATCCACCCATACTAACCAAGCTTAGCCACTAACTCACCCACCCTCATTAATGCCATCCACTTGTACATCTCTAAAATCCCTAATCTAATCCTAAACCCAAGCCTAATCCACCCCCTAATGTTGTCATATTCCCTAAACAAGTTTAAGACTTTCCTAAACCAAATCAAAGTCTCCCCTCAAAAATCCCAACCACCAAGTCATGAGTGCTCTTACAAACCATAAAAGACTCTTACAAGCCCACTCATGACTCTTACATCCATCTTCCACACTCTTCCCTCTTCCACACTCATTCCTCTTACACCTCTCTTACATACTCAACCCCACTCATGATGCCCTTAACCAACCCTTTACCCTACCCTCTCACACTCATCCTCCTTGTGACAAGTGTCACCTTGCCATTGGTGCTAAACAAGCACAATCCATGTGCTCTCCTTTGAGTGCATCCTAGCCCTCCTTAAGCCTTCATCCATCCTTGCATCTAAGCCCTCCATCCCTCTACCCCTTGGCCTATAAATTGAATCCCATCCCAAGCCATTTCATCAACAATCTTGGAGCTAAAATTACCATGCTATTTTGAGAACCAAAGCCATACCCATACCCTTATAATGCCAAATTGAGAGCTCGCAAAGCTACCAATTTGCTATTATCCATCTCCACCATTGAAGCAACTTTGAGCATTTGAGCATACATCCATATCAAAGGACACATCTACAAAATCAAGGAAGCATGGAGTGTTTCCTTTTTTGGGTTTGCATTCCTTAATTGTTTCTTTTGTCTAATCTCATATGTGAATATAGTTTTAGTTTGTGAATGTTTGCTTTAATGTTAATGTTCTTTGCACACTAAGATTCTTGTTCTACAATGGTTAGTGTTAGGGTTATGGTTAGGGTTAGCATTAGTGTTAGGGTTACGATTACTGTTAGGGTTATGGTTAGGATCGGCATTAGGGTTAGGGTTACAATTAGAGTAAGAGTTAAAATTAGAGGTACTGTTAGTGTTAGTGTTAGTGTTAGTATAAGAGTTAGAGTTAGAATTAGAGTTAGAGTTAGGGTTCAAGTTAGAGTTAGAGTTAAAGTTAGAGATCGAATTGTGATCAGGGTTAGATTAGGGTTAGGGTTAAAGTTACCTTATTAGATTTAGGGTTAGGGTAAGAGTTAGGGGTAGGATTAGGATTAGAATTAGGGTTAGTGTTAGAGTTAGAGCTAGGATTAGGATTAGAATTAGGGTTAGTGTTAGAGTTAGAGTTATATATAGTGTTAGGGTTAGGATTAGGGGTAGGTTTATAGTCAAAGTTAGGGTGAGGGTTAATATTGGGGTTAGGGTTACAAAAAGAGTCAAAGTTAGAGTTAGGGTTAGAATTAAGGGTAGGGTTAGAATCAAGGATAAAATTAGAGTTGGAGTTAGAGTTAGAGTTAGAGTTAGATTTAGGGTAAGAATTAGGATTAGGATTAGAATTAGCATTAGAGTTAGAGCTAGGGTTAGAATTAGGGTTAGGGTAAGAATTAGAGTTAGAGTTATAGTTAGGAACAAAGTTATAGTTAGGGTTAGAATTAGGTTAGGGTTAGAGCTAGAATTGGGTTTAGGGTTAGAATTAGGGTTAGAGTTAGGGTTATATAGGTTTGGGTTAAGATTAGGGGTAGAATTAGAGTTACAATTAGAGTTAGAGTTAGAATTAGGGTTACAAATATAATTAGGGTTGCAAATTGAGTTAGAGCTAGAGTTAGGGTAAGGGTAATAATTAGGGTTAGGGCTAGAATTAGGGTTACAAATAAAGTTAAGGTTAGGGTTAGGGTTAGATTTAAAGGTAGGATTTGGGCTAGATTTAGAGATAGAATTAGAATTAGAACAAGAGTTGGAGTTAGAGGTAGGGTTAGAATTAGGGCTAGGATTATGGTTAGCATAAGGGTTATGGTTAGAGTTAGGGTTAGCATTAGGGTTAGGGTTATAATTAGTGTTAGTTTTAGTGTTAGTGTTAGTGTAAGGGTTATAATTGGGGCTAGAATTGAGGCTAGGGTTAGGGTTAGGGTTAGGGTTAGAATTAGAGTTAGAGTTAGGGATCAAGTTAGAGTTAAAGTTGGAGATAGAGTTGGGGTTAAGGTTAGATTTAGGGTTAGGGCTGGAGTTAGGGTTAGATTTAGGGTTAGATTTAGGTTTAGAGTTAGAGTTAGGGTTAGAATTAGGATTGGGTTTATGATTAGAATTAGGGTTAGGATTAGAGTTAGAGTTACATATAGTGTTAAGGTTAGTATTAGCATTATATATAGTGTTAGGATTAGGATTATGAGTATGATTAGGGTTAGAGTTAGTGTTAGAGTTAGGGTTAGTGTTAGGGTTACAATTAGAGTTAGAGTTATAATTATAGTGAGTGTTAGAGTTAGAGTTAGGGTTAGAATTAGGGGTAGGGGTAGGCTTAGGGTTAGAGATAGAGTTGGAGTTATAGGGTTAGAGTTAGGAAATGGGTTTAAATTAGGGTTAGATTTAGAGTTAAAAGTAGAGTTAGGATTAGAGTTATAGTAAGGCTTAGGGTTAGGGCTAGAATTAGGGTTAGGGTTAGAATTAGCATTAGATTTAGGATTATAAAGGGTTAAGGTTAGGGTTAGGGGGAGAATTAAAGTTAGAGATAGAGTTAGAGTTAGGGTTAGGGTTAAACTTAGATATATATACTTATATATACTCTTATATATATATATATATATATATAAACAAATAAATCGATACTAATTTTATCAAAAATAAAAAAATAGAATATATGTATATATAATATTAAAATTATTATCATATCTTCCATATCTGCGTCGACTGCTACTAGCTTATATATACTTATATATACTTTTATATATATATATATATATATATATATATATATATATATATATATATAAAATGCCCAGAGTCATCCTTCTCGAGGCACCTATTTTAATTCAAATCGTATCCAACACAAAAAAAACCATTACGGTTTAAATCAAAATAGGTGCCTCGAGAAGGATGACTCTCGACATTTTATATATATATATATAAAACTATATATAAGCTAGTTTTAAATCAATTTAAAATAGAAAATGTCTTTTGGCATTCAAGAAACTTGACAAAAAAAAACAAACTGTCAAATAAGATTCTCAAATATAAAATAAATAAAAATCAATATTAAATATGCAAATGGCATTTTATTTTTTCAGATTTGATTTTTCAATTTTTTAAATTTTTTTTCAAGATTTTCTATTCTAGAAGCTAGAAAAGTGTATATAGGTAGATTTAGTAAAAAATAAAATAAGAAATTAGATACATCTTATTTTTTATAATGATATATATATATATATATATATATATATATATATATATATATATATAATTTTTTTCTATAAATAATGCCATTATACTTCGTTAGAAAAGCAAATATAATAATATAGAAACAATTTAGTCTTCTAATGATAACTATTTCTTGCTTTTTAATATTAATCATAGGTAATGAGTTCTTTGAAAGTAATAGGAATACCATGAATGATAAATCCTAGAGAAAAATAATTCAATATGAAATATACAAAGTTATCATCTCATTTTTGAATTTAATATTAATCTATAATCTATTGTGTATATGTGTTTTTAATTCTTTTTCAAATATAATTGTGTTGTACTTTTTGACTTAATATTTCAAACACAACTTCTCCCTTAATTGAGACTTGAACTCTAACAATAAATTTTCATGTTTCAAATCATAATATTACCTTAAATAAATTGAAATTTACCCAATAAAATTGAGACTTTGCACTAATACTAAATTAAATTGAAATCTAAATTTAATTATAACTCCACTTGTAATATTAATAAAATATTAATCATTATTTATCTAATATATTAGATATTATAATTCATGCTTAATTAACTTTGATAGAGAGAGAAAGAAAAGGTACACAAGGGAGGGAGGGAGGGAGAGAGAGAGAGAGAGAGAGAGAGAGAGAGAGAGAGAGAGAGAGAGAGAGAGGGAAGGGGTAAAAAAAAAAAGAGATAGAAAGGGAGATAGATGTTAGAAAATATATCTAGAGAAAGAGGCAGATAATAGTGAAATAATGGAGGAGAGTGAGAGAGGTTTATTAGAGGGAATAAGTAGAGAGAGATAGAGAGGAAGGGGGGAAGGGTGATTAAGGGTCATATATAGAGAGGCGAGGGAAGGGGTAAGGGAGGGGGGAGAGATTGAGAGAGAGTGGTGAAGGGGTAAAAGAGAGAGGGAGAAAGAGGGAGATAGATATTAGACAACATATCTAGAGAGAGAGGGATAGTAGTAAAACAATGGGGGAGAGTGAGAGAGGTTTATTATAGGGCATAATGAGAGAGAGAGAGAGAGAGAGAGAGAGAGAGAGAGAGAGATCAAGGAGCATTTCTAGAGAGAGACAAGGCACTTTATTAAGTTTTCAATAGAGAGAGCTTAGAGATAGGGTTAGAGAGAGTGATCACAATGGTGAAAAAAGGGGGGAGAGAGGGAGAAGGAGAGAGAGGGGGGGAGAGAGAGAGGGGGGTGGTGTGTGTGTGTGTGTGTGTGTGTGTGTGTGTGTGTGTGTGTGTGTGTGTGTGTGTGTGTGTGTGTGAGAGAGAGAGAGAGAGAGAGAGAGAGAGAGAAGAAGACAGATATTATACAACATATCTAGATAGAGAGGGAGATAGTAATGAAATAATGGGGGGGAGTGAGAGAGATTTACTAGAGGGCATAATGAGAGAGAGAGGGGTGGGGGGTTGTTAGGGGTCATCTATAAAGAGGTGAGGGAAAAGGTAGGGGAGGGAGGGAGTGATTAAGAGAGAGTTAGGAAGGGGTAAAGGAGAGAAGGAGAAAAATGGAGATAGGTATTAGACAACATATCTAGAGAGAGAAGAATAATAGTAAAATAATAGGGAGAGAGAGGTTTATTAAAGGGCATAACTAGAGAAAGAGAGAGAGACATATCTAGAGAGAGACAAGGAACCCTGTTATGTTTTCAATAGAGAGATCTTAGAGATAGAGTTAGAGAGAGCAATACAATGGTGAAATGAGAGAGAGAGGGGGGGGTAGAGCAGGGAGGGAGAGATTTAGAGAGAGTGGGCAAGGGTAAAAGAGATGGAGATAAAGGGAGATAGCTATTAGAAAACATATTGAGAGAGAGAGAGAGAGAGAGAGAGAGAGAGAGAGAGAGAGAGAGAGAGAGAGAGAGAGAGAGAGCTGGAGGGATAATAGTGAAATTATAGGGGAGAGTAAGAGAGGTTTATTGGAGGGCATAATATGAGGGAGGGAGAGAGAGAGAGAGAGAGAGAGAGAGAGAGAGAGAGAGAGAGTGGGGAAGGGGTAAAAGGGAGAGGGATAGAAAGGGAGATAGATATTAGACAACATATCTAGAGAGAGAGGGAGATAGTATTGAAATAATGGGAGAGAGTGAGAGAGGTTTATTAGAGGGCATAACGAGAGAGGGGGGGGGGGGGGGGGTGGTGGTTAGGGGTCATATATAGAGAGGTGAGGGAAGGGGGTAGAGGAGGGAGGGAGTAATTGAGAGAGAGAGTTGGGAAGGGGTAAAAGAGAGAGGGTGAAAAATGGAGATAGGTATTAGACAACATATCTAGAGAGAGAGGGATAATAGTGAAATAATGGGGGAGAGATGTTTATTAAAGGGCATAATGAGAGAAAGAGAGAGAGGCATATCTAAAGAGAGACAAGGGACCCTATTATGTTTTCAATAGAGAGAGCTTAGAGATAGGGTTAGAGAGAGTGATACGATGGTGAGATAAGAGAGCGAAGGGGAGAGAGAGAGAGAGAGAGAGAGAGAGAGAGAGAGGGGGGGGGGGGGGAGGAGGGGTAAGGCAGGGAGGGAGGGATTCAGAGAGAGTGGGGTAGGGGTAAAAGAGATGGAGAGAAAGGGAGATAGATATTAGAAAACATATTTAGAGAGAGAGAGAGAGAGAGAGAGAGAGAGAGAGAGAGAGAGAATAGTGAAATTATAGGGGAGAGTAAGAGAGGTTTATTGGAGGGCAGAGAGAGGTGGGGGGGGAGAAGGGGTAGTGGAGGGAGGGAGAGATTGAGAGGGAGTGGGGAAGAGGTAAAAGAGAGGGAGAGAAAGGGAGATAGATATTAGAAAATATATTTAGAGAGAGAGAGAGAGATAATAGTGAAATAATAGGGAAGAGTAAGAGTAGATGGCATAATGTGAGAGGGAGAGAGGGAGGGAGGGAGGGAGGGTGAGGGAGAGAGGGGGGGAATTGGTCCAAGAGCACCAATAGTTAAATTAAATTCATCACTTTTCTTTCACAATGTGACAAAAGTCCAAAGTTGGGAAAATATAATCAAATCCCATTTCTCATTAAAGTCGTTAATGTACTGTGCAAGTCTTCAAAATTGGTAATTTTGCAAGATGTGTGGGTGAGAAAGTTTAATATGTTCAAATGTAAAATGGAATTTGAATAACCAACTCCATATAACCATTCATAAACCTTTATAAAAAGCTGAATGTAGTTGAATTGAACCATGGTCGAGGGCAAGAAGAAATTGTAATCTGAATCCCTTTGACTATCGGTAGTCATGGTTAAAGTGCAAGTTTTAATATAAATATTTTGTTTTCTTTTGGCCATTGGTTTTGTTCATGAAAACTTATTTCAAGAATTGGTTGGCATTATAGTTTTAGTTCAAAATTGAATCTTTCTCATTTACTGATGCTTTGAATGATATCAATTATTTTGCATTGTATGGTTCTTGTTTTGGGAATTTAGAAAATCTATATCTTGGGAATCAGTCTTTTAATTGAATGGTGATATCGATATTTTGTTGTTTGTGGTTGACATTGAATGGGTTGAACCCAATATGAATGAATCTCGGTAAGCAGTCTATGGAAACCATTTTGGATAGCAGCCAATATGTTTGGCAAATAAAGCATCGATAGAGAAACCTAATGATAGCAAGGTAGCCATATTAATAGTTGACATTGAAAGTTTTAACTTAGCAAAGTCGGTATGTGGTTGGGGAAGCCCAACAATGGTTTGGTTATTGGTCTTTTATTGATTGAATTTTGGTGCCAATGGTAGAATCTCTTTTTAGATTTAATGGTGCAGCCAATTTGTGGAAGAGAAATGACTGTCAAATGATAATGGGGTTGTAGATTTGGAGCCCCATGATATGGGCATAAGAAATTTGTTTCCTATTTTTGTTTTTTATGAAGTTAGTTTTGATTCATTGGTAATGAAGCTGATGTGGAAACTTTAGTTTGAAAGGGAGAAATTAATGCTATTTTGTATTTTAATGTAGGCCAATGTCTCAATGGGAAATAATAACAATGTTTGGAAGCCCAATGATATGGGCGTGAAATTGATTATTTTCCTATATATGTTGAAATCAGTTTTTGTATTTTAATTTAAGTTGCTTTATATGCAACCAAATAAGTTTCAATTCATCATTGTAATGAAATCTGAACTAAGAAGGATTTATGTTTACGAAACTAACATTTGTTACTAGAAAAGCTTCTAGATTGGAACCGGTTGGAAGAAAGTATTGAAAAATAGTAGATTGGAGGTTTTGATTTCATGTTACATCAGATTGGTATCAGAGCCAAAAGTCCCTAAGAGTGTGAGGATTGGAAACTCATACTAGGACCTAGTTGCTAAGAAGATGAATATTTGATTTTGGTTGTTGAAGTTTGGTTGCAGGTGTATGTTTGCTCGCTACATGGAGGTGGACATGAAGGTCTACCTAAAGGATCATGAAAGATGATTGAGGACCTAAGAAGGAGGTCTAGTTATTTGCCAAAATGTCTTGGGGAGAGAGGCATGGAAGGACTCCCAAGTGAGGCAAAAGTTGTTGGAGCAGCATGAAGGAGTGACCTTTGGATTAGCCAAACACCATTGAAGGAAGCTGCTTGAACACCATTACTGAGAGTCATTTTTCAGATTTGAGTGCACAATAGAAGCATGGTTTCACAAAGAAAGTTGTTGGAAACAAGTTATTTGTTAATTACCAGGAATACATTTCCATGGGAGATGGAAATCTTTTAAAATCTGGGAGTATGGTGTAGGAGCACCAATAGTTAAATTAAATTCATCATTTTTCTTTCACAATGTGATGAAAGTCCAAAGTTGGGAAAATATAATCAAATTCTATTTCTAATTAAAGTCATTAATGTAATGCACAATTCTTCAAATTTGGTAATTTTGCAAGATGTGTGAGTGAGAAAGTTTAATATGTTCAAATGTAAAATGGAAGTTGAATAACCAACTCTGTATAACCGTTCATAAACCTTTATAAAAGGTTGAATCTAATTAAATTGAACCATGGTCAAGGGTGAGAAGAAATTATAATATGAATCCCTCTACCTATCGATAGTCATGGTTAAAGTACAAGTTTTAATATAAATATTTTGTTTGATTTTAGCCATTGGTTTTGTTCATGAAAATTGATTTCAAGAATCGGTTGGCATAATAGTTTTAGTCCAAAATTGAATCTTTCTCATTTAGTGATACTTTGCATGGTATTGGTTATTTTGCATTGTATGGTTGTTGTTTTAGGAATTTAGAAAATCTGTATCTTGGGAATCGGTCTTTTAACTGAATGGTGATGTCAATATTTTGTTGTTTGTGGTTGACATTAAATGAGTTGAACCTGATATGAATGAATCCGGTAAGCGATCTGTGGAAACCATTTTGAACATCATCCAATATGTTTTGCAAATAAAGCACCGATAAAGAAACTTGATGACAACAAGGTAGCCATATTAACAGTTGACATTGAAAGTTTTAACTTAGCAAAGCCGGTATGTGCTTGAGCAAGCCCAATAATGGTTTGGTTATTGGTCTTTTATTGATTGAATTTTGGTGCCAATGGTTGAATCTCTTTGTCAATTTAATGGTGCAGCCAATCTGTGGAAGGGAAATGACCATCAAATGATAATGGGGTTGTAGATTTGGAGCTCGATGATATGGGCATAAGAAATCTGTTTCCTATTTTTTTTATGAAGCCTGTTTTGATTCATTGGTAATGAAGCCGGTGTGGAAACTTCAGTTTGATAGGGAGAAATTAATGTTATTTTGTATTTTAATGCAGCCCGATGTCTCAATGGGAAAAAACAACAATGTTTGGAAGCCCAATGATATGGGCATAAAATTGATTATTTCCCTATATATGTTGAAATCAGTTTTGTATTTTAATCCAAGTTTCTTTATATGCAACCAAATCAGTTCCAATTCATCACTGTAATGAAATATGATCCAAGAAGGATTTATGTTTACAAAACTGACATCTGCTATAGAAAAGACTCTAGACTGGAACCGGTTGGAAGAAAGTGTTGAAAAATAGTAGATTGGAGGTTTTGATTTCGTGTTACATCAATAATAGAGGGAGGGAGAGGGAGAGAGATTGGAGGAATATATATATAGAGAGAGAGAGATGATTAGATGGAATATCTAGAGAGTGAGGTAATGGATCCTATTATGTTTTCAGTAGAGAGGGCTTAGAGTTAGGGGTAGAGAGAGGCATATAATAGCGAGATAAGAGAGCAGAGAGAGTGAGTGAGGAGGTGATTAGGGGTGTGTGTGTGTGTGTGTGTGTGTATAGAGAGAGAGAGAGAGAGAGAGAGAGAGAGAGGAGAGGGGGGGGGGGGAGGTAGGGGCAAGGGATCTTATTATAAATTTGTAATAAAAAGAGAACTTAGAAATAGAGGTAGATATTATAGTGTTTTCTAGGAAAGCGCTAATGGTGTGTTGATGACTACACCATGGAGGAGTCTCTTGTTACTCAGGCAATCAGGCGAACATGTGCAAGCATATTCTAGAATTGTGGCGAGAAGCTTTGAGAATGAGGCTTACATTTCTTTTTGGTTATTTTTCGAATTCAAAAATTAATTTTAACTCTAGCAAAATATAAAGTAACCAATAAGAAATTAGAAATAAGTGTACATAGATATATTTTTAAAAAATCATTTTAAACTTTAATGTTAGATAATTGTTATTGTTAAAAAATAATAATAGGGAGGGTCTAATGAAAACATTAGTTCCCAACCTATAGAATAGGTAGGGACTAACAATTTCAAACTTGACTAGATTAGGATACTTTGAGTTTGTTTGTCTTATTTAGTACACTGAATTGAAGATTTGGGAATTTAAGACATGTTCAATCAAGATACATGTCTTACTATTTTTAGCATAGGATTTTGAAGGAGGTAATTATTTGCAATTGAAGTGATAAAAAACTAATAATAGAATCTATAGGAAAAATATTAGTAATAGAATCTATAGGAAAAATATTAGTAATTCTTAGATTCTTATATAATGGTTTTTAATAAATTATTATTTAATGAATCTATGCTTTTGGTTCTATTTTTTTAAGAAATTTGATTGGATTGTAGAGTTAAAGTTAGGGTGGTATTGATAGATTAAATATCTATGATCTAGGTATTTTTTATTTGTAAAGGTTTTTCTTTTAAGATATCTAATTGGATGCAATTAAAGTTAGGGTAGTAATGATAGATTAAATATCAAATGTAATTGAACATGTTTAATATTGTAATTTATTAAAAAAGTAAAGATGTTCATATTTACACAATCTAATTGTTTTCCTAGTTTAATAATTATGTGTTAACTAAACATTTTTCTAATCTTGTGTGATTTTGCAATGAATTTTTATTCGGTGGTTTGGAAGAAAGAGATTTAACTTTTTAGGGTTTTGTTCAAGACTAGAGGCCAAGGAATAAATCAAAGAGAAATTGAAAGATCTTCAAAATTTGATTGGTTGGATTATTTCAATGACTTCCTTTTTCATAATAGATTGTACAATTTGAATCACAGAGGTAAGATCTCGCTACATATACAAAACTTTAAAAATAAACTATTCATATTGGTGGTTCAAAGATTATATTGAAAATTGCAACATATTGAAGATCATGATAACAAATTTTGCATGTCTTGGCAAGTGAGTCCATGGAAATTTAGGAATTCATATGATTGATAAGATGATTAAAAAGAGTTTTTATAGAGAAAATTTATAGCTATGATAAAGTGCATAGAATTGTTTTGATTTGATAATCAGTTTGACCCTTGAACCTTTGGTGTACAAGCGCTAGTAATATGTCAATTAATAATGCACTTTCAATTTAGATGTAAATGATGATGTTTGTGTTGTTAGATTGTTAAGTGCAAGGACTAGGCCCATAGCTATATAAAAATCTCTCTCCACTAATTCGCGATCGGTAACGTGCTTACTCCCAATTCAAAGGTACATTTGTTGCATGTTGTGTAATTGACACCACATTCGATCAATCCAATTAGCATTCCCTCCATTCACATAGTACCATTCAACTTCACAAATATAATATAATATAACATGGATACAGATACCAAATATTTTCCACATTTATATTTATGAATTCATGTTATTTTAATAGAAAAAGAATGATGCAATGGGAAGGGGTGATATAATCGGATATAAATTAATAATAACTAGCAATCACACCTATGCAATAGGTATGCCGAAGAAGTTTTGAAAGATAATAGTGGAAATTGTTGGTCAATTTTTTGTATATATTTATGTACTATATTTGGTCAATTGATCCTTTATTCAAACACATACATTATATAGATATATTAACAAGATCTTATAATATGAGTATAGAACATGATAGATTATGATTTTCCCTAAAATGAAGTAAAACAGAGATTCTAAAGATAGACAAGAACCTCAACCTATACATTAAAAAGAAATGGTTTATGTGTTAGATGCATGACAATAAACATAGTATTATTTATATTGAAGAATATTTTTACAATTCCAATAGTGAGTAAAATTAAAGATGATTGAGGACTGCAATATTCACAAATTGTGAACCACGTGTTTTGATACTAATTATCTTTATATGTTTTTTGGTTGTGTAATTTTTTATATGTGACTATTTTAGTTTCTATCTAGTAGTTGACTGCTTGGGGGTCGGAAATGAATAGATGATAGGTTCCATTTGAAAAAGAGAAATAATGAAAGCGATTATAGATGTTTTATTATGCAAGGCATCACAAAAGACAAGTTTAAGTCATCTATTGCATTAGATATTGGTGAATAAGAATAGACAAAAATATGTAGTTGAGCAATCAACTTTTTTTTAGGGTTGTTAGAGTAATCAATTTTGTGAATTAAGGTAATGATCAACAATTAAAATTTGCAATAGAATTTTTTTTAGAACAATTTTTTGTTATATAGACAATTGCGTAATGATTTTAAAGTATTTACATTATAGAAAGAACATTCTTGCTGGGGGTGATTTAAATGATTTAGTGACATGTCGATATTAAGAGTGATAATTGTAGTATCACATGTTGTGTTACTTTTGGTAAAACATTAAACCTTTACAAATTTCGAAGTGACTAGAGCTCTAATCATGGATGTTTTTTGGGTGTTTTTTGATCTGTCATAATCTACTTGGAAGTTACACTTTGCCTCCAAAGATTTTCATGTTTTCACATTGGGAAAAAACTCAGAGCACATTTAGTTTGGCTGAATATTTAAGGGCCTGTTTGGCTACGGGAAGAGGAATAGCTATTCTGGAATACTTATTCTAGAATAGAAAATGGGGCTACATATGCCTATTCTCTGTTTGGTTCAACTAATATTTGATGGGGTTGCGGACCCCAAAATTTATGTTTTCTAAAATAAATAAAAGTGGAATAGGAATACGTATTCCAATAACAACTATTTGGGTGGAATTGCAAAACCTCATTTTTGGGCCAAAATTGAAATACGTATTCCTATTTTACTTTCATATTCCAATTCTGATTTGGTATATCCAAACAAAGTATTGAAAATTTTAAAAATTTACATATGCCTATTGTGCTTGTATTCTCGTTGCCAAACAGACCCTAGAATAGCCAAGAAGATATTCTAGAATGTAGATAATGAGTCAAGCTAATGCCTCGAGTATTGGAGTATGGTTTCTTCTCCATGACTTCTCATGCTTGCTATAGCCGAACTTCATTGCTAACAATGTTGTGCGCTTTGACTCCATTATAACGATAAGAATCTGATTTGTGAATTTGATGACATTCATTTCATGGTCTGCCATATTTATCGCTTTAGAATCTCGATGCTTTTTTCTACTTCTGTGGCTATTCTGCTTTGATTGTAAGGTAGAAGCTGCTTTTACAACCATGGAAACCATCTCAACTTTGTTAATGGAAAGAGCAAGGAAAGATGTTCCAGTTGCATACATGTCTGCCAGGGCAATTGGTGTTCCAAAGTAGTCTGTCGCTTGTTATCTTTTTCTTAAATGAATGAAAAAGAGTAGAAATTGAAGGGGAGATTGCCTTAAAATGAGGTGTAAGAAAGTGTCAACATAAATTAATTACAAAAACCAAACAGTATGGTCGGCACAGACCAGTGAAATCTCTAGAAACACATGAAAAAAATGTGCAGCCGTTTTTCTCAACTACAACCATTAAATACACAACCAAATTTATCTCTAGAATGCTCTGTAAATTTATTACTCATTCAGCTATAAAGAGAATGGTTGAGGCTGGGATATCAGCGCTCAAGTTTGCATTTCCTGAGCTCTTCTGCAGTGTTAATTTCCCTTTAATCAAGAATATTAATGATGGATACAAAATAGTTGCTAGAGGAGTTGAGAATGATGGATTATATAAATTTCAAGCTAGTGTTGCTAAGAAGGCTTATATCACTACAAGATCATCCTTAAGTTATGGCATAAAAAATATGGTCATTTAAATTATCAAAGTTTGACTATGCTTTCAAAGATGAATATGGTTGATGGATTACCTTGGATAAAATTAAATACAAATGTGTGTGAAGAATGCATGGTTGGTAAACAACATAGAGACACTTTTGAGAGGTCTACATGGAGAGCAAAGAGAAGTCTAGAACTTACCCATAGTGATTTGTGCGGTCCTATGAATCCAACATCAAAGGGAGGAGCTAGGTATATCTTGACATTTATTGATGATTTTTCAAGAAAAATTTGGGTTTATTTCTTGAAACAAAAGGATGAAGTGTTTAACAAATTTGAAATATTTAAAGCTCTTGTGGAAAATGAAAGTGGAAATAAGATCAAGCGAATTAGAACTGACAATGGTGGAGAATATGTAAACAATAGGTTCAAATCATTTTGTGATCATCATGGGATCAAAAGAGAGATGACTAATAGATATACTCCTCAACAAAATGGTATTGCTAAAAGGAAGAATAGGACTTTAGTGGAAATGGCACGTTGTATGCTACAATCTAAGAATCTTCCTTTGTTTCTATGGGTTGAAGCTATTAATACTGCATCTCATGTTTTGAATAGATCTCCCACAAATGTTTTGCAAAACATTACTCCTGAAGAAGCTTGGAGTGGAAGAACACCTAATGTTAAGTATTTTAGAGTGTTTGGATGTGAAGCCTATGCCCATGTGCCAGATGAGATTAGAGAAAAGAAATTTGATAAGAAAAGCATTAAGTGCATCTTTGTGGGGTATGATGACCAAAGGAAAGGATATAGGTTATATGATCCTAGTGTGGAAGATGTGTTTACAAGTAGGGATGTCAATTTTAATGAAGGGTTTGATGATATGCCAATATCCACTCCTATTCCACATGTGGCCATTGAGAATCATGAAGATCCTAATGATTTTGAAACTGGTGAAAGTTCTAAGGAACCCTTTGACATGGATGAAGAATCTAGTCCTTCTCCAAAGACCAAGAGTATTCAAGAAATTTATCAAAGGACTCATCAAATTAATTATGCTTTGATGACCACCATAATGAAGACTAATGATCCTCAAACATATGAAGAGGCCAAAGGAAAACATGAATGGAAAGAAGTTATGAAAAATGAGTATGATTCATTGATAAAGAACAACACTTGGGAATTGGTAGAGTTGCCAAAAGGTAAGAATGTGGTTAACAATAAGTGGGTATATAGGACCAAGTTCAAGTCGGATGGGAGTATTGAAAAACATAAGGCAAAACTAGTGGCCAAAGGGTATTCACAAAAAGACGGGATTGATTACACAGAAACTTTTGCCCCAGTAGCAAAGATTAGTACTGTCAGACTTATTATAGCATTAGCAGCTCATTTTAAGTGGCCTTTACACCAAATGGATGTTAAAAATGCATTTTTGAATGGTGAAATTGATGAAGAGATTTATATGACTCAGCCACAAGGATTTGAAATACAAGGGAAAGAACATTTGGTTTGCAAATTAAGGAAGTCTTTATATGGTCTCAAACAGGCTCCAAGGGCTTGGTATGCTAAAATTGATGAATATTTTCAAATTCAAGGCTTCCATAATAGTCCACATGATCCAAATTTGTATGTGAAGGAATTTGCTAGTGGTGATATCATAATCATTGTTCTTTATGTTGATGATCTTATTATCACAGGACATAGCATGGATAAAATTAGTAACATAAAGCTAAGCTTGCAAAATACATTTGAGATGACAGATCTTGGTTTACTACACTATTTTCTTGGTATACAAGTATGGCAAAAAGATGATGGATTTTATCTTTCTCGAGTTAAGTATGCCCTAGACATATTGAAGAGGTTTCAAATGATAGATTGTAAAAGTGTATCTACTCCAATTGCTTTGGGGTTGAAATTAAGCAAGGACATGGAAGGTGAAGATGTTGATCCTATCGTATATAGGCAATTGGTTGGTAGTCTTGTATATTTAACACACACTCGTCCTGATATTTCTTTTGTAGTTAGTGTGGTTTCCAAATTTTTGAGCTCACCTAAAGTCCCACATTGGATAGCTGCTAAAAGAATACTAAGATATGTGAAAGGGACTTTAACGATGGGCATCTATTATTCATTTCATAGAGATATTTCCCTTATTGGCTATTCAAATTCTGATTGGGCAGGATGCATGGATGATCGTAAGTCCACTACAGGTTATGTTGTCTATCTTGGTGCAGGTCCCGTTTCTTGGTGCAGTAAAAAGCAGTCTACCATAGCTCTATCCACTACAGAAGCTGAATATACTGCAGCAAACGAAGCAGCAAAAGACATCACTTGGCTACGAGCTATCTTATCAATCCTTAGGCAACATCATGCAGGGCCTTCTCTACTTCATTGTGACAATCAAAGTGCCATATCATTGTCTAAGAATCCAATGTTCCATGCTCGCACCAAACATATTGAAGTCTATCATCATTATATCAGGCATCTTCTCCAACAACAGGTGATTCATCTTCAATATTGTAAGACAGAGGACCAGATTGCTGACTTATTCACCAAGGCTTTAAGTGAAGCCAAGTTTGTATCTCTTTGACATCTTTTGAGCTTAAGAGCAGTGACATAATTGTCTCATGGTTGTCATTCAGGGGGGATTCTTATGAATTCCAACCATTGAATTTAGGAGATAACTGATTGTAAATGGGTACCTAACAAGGCTTTAGGCCAGGACCCATCATATGTAGATTATGAGGGGATATTTAGATAGTAGATATTTAGTATAGCTATTGTAATTAATTTAAGGGGGATGTCAACATAAACTAATTACAAAAACCAAATAGTATGGTCGGCACAGACCAGTGAAATCTCTAGAAACACATGAAAAAAATGTGCAGCCGTTTTTCTCAACTACAACCATTAAATACACAACCAAATTTATCTCTAGAATGCTCTGTAAATTTATTACTCAGTCAGCTATAAATAGAATGGTTGAGGCTGGGATATCAGCGCTCAAGTTTGCATTTCCTGAGTTCTTCTGCAGTGTTAATTTCCCTGTTTTTGTTCAGAAAGTACAGAACTAAAATATAAAACTAACATTTAAACAGAAAAGAAGAGTTGTTGAAGAGATAGTTACAAAATCATTTCTCTTGATAGCTACAAAATCATCTCTTTTTCATTCTAGCACTGACCATTATACTTAAATGGATGTCCTGAAGCTCCCATTTTGAGCACCCGTCTGGAGTGCGGCTAGAAATGCAACTCGTCAACAGAGCATGGGTTATTTTGCAGAGAATGTCTTCTGCCTTTGCAAACACAACATCGGGTGAAAAAAACTCTATTCGTCAGTGCCTTGATTGACTCCATTCTCTATTCTTGAAGTTCCCACATTGACGCATGAAAAGAATAATTTTGGCAAGGCGGTGGACCCAGAATCGATAGATGTGTAGGACTCACGTGTATTATGGAACATTGGCGTCCTTAAAAAGTAAAGTCAAAATATTTGACCTCGAAATGGGAACTGATCTACGATTCTGCGTGTTGCAATGGTCATCGATGTCTTGAGATGAATAACGACCATTGATTTCAAATGTCAGCTCTTCATAATAACTCCCAATCACACTTTAGGGTGCAATGGTATAGTGAAAGATATTAAAGATCAATTACTATTACCTTAAAAATTTATAAGAAACATTAAACTATTCTCTTAATCATAATCACTTATACTATACCAAATATGAATTATTAGTCAATAAGCTATTATATGGCACTGCCTCACTCTCTCTCACATTGTTATTAAAGTTAATCACAAAATATGGTAAGCAACAATTGTTAATATGGTTGTGGTAGTTCATATACTATGGTATGAGAATGAAGTCGCACATGAGCGGCTTAAACATCACACTCTAAGCTTAATTCTTAGACCAAAAGTGTTAAATAATCAAAATTGACTTTTTTTCCCAACTTAAATCTTCCCTTAGTGTGTGATATCAGGGCCATAGGGAAAATCTTGTCAGGAATCACAAATAGGGTACAGTTAATTTGGAAATTCGTGAAGAAGAAAGAATGTAAAATGGAACAAAGGTCATATGTTTGCCGCCACGGAAAATGTCGCCAAATTTGGTGTTGAGCAGCGGTGGTATGGGATGGCCAGCGCAAACATGAAGGCATTATCCAAAAAAATCCCCACTAATTGAATTGACCTTGAGAATTATTCTTCAGACACAATCTGTCGTTGCGACCATGGAGCAGTTACGCTCACCTCAAACAAATGGGGACTCATATTTTCTTCAAGGCAAGTGATATCGCCTGCTACGATTCTGAAAACCCAAATCATGAACACAGCTGTGATGAACGCGGCTTTAGTTTTTTTTATCATGTCCTGAAGATATAATCATGGCAAAAGTATTAGCTTTTGACAAGGCAAGAAATGCCTATGTCTTTTGTGATCTCATGAATTGCGATGGAAGTAGGGTATGCATAAGATAGTCTTGTTGAGAGGGATTGGATGCATTTAAGTATTGGTAGGTATGAAGCCAAACACCCCAAAGTTTACCAGCATCCTCCCATCCTATACCAAAAAGGGATATTTGGAAGAGTGTATGGCGATCGATCAAAGTATAATAATTTTCATTTTTGAGGAAAGATGAATCAAGATGAGAGCATACGCTTCTATGCTCTGTTAGTCATGCAGAGTTTTTGTCGAGTCCAATTTCAATCCTAAAATGTGCCTGTTGAGACTAAGCTGAGTAGAATCTCAATATTATGAATTATATTGCACCACAAGTTGTGAAGTACAAAAATGGCGGTTTGGAAAAAACACTACCTTTCGTGGATTCAAAACATATTTTTCCTCTATGCACAACATGATCTCCAATGAAGGATGGAGTATGTATGAGATCAGTATTATCTGACTCCAATACCCAACCACAAAGAGGCCAGTTCCAATATTGTTCCCTGAAATCATTGAAGTCTCCTTTCCAATTTTCCCACCATAATGATGTTCCATGACCGTCAATTTGTCTTCAAACACCTCTACAAACTGAATGTTATCCACAGCCGATTCAATCTTGTCCTTTGTGGACGGTTTGAAGTCTTTCTCCACCTTTACCACTATCTTGTGATCACAGGTAGCAATTATAACAGTGGTCATCTGTGCAAATCCCAGCAACCCTGGAGTCATCAACTTCACTTTATAGCAGATGGCATTCATAGTAGGGTCGTTATCATAGGGTATTTCCATGCTCGGCTCTACCAGGCAAGCCCTCAGGTTGACTACCTGTATATCCTCAATGCCTATAAAAACATTTCTTTCTATGCTTTCTACCCACTCTGCGTGGTATGCCTTAGTAGGACATTTCTTCCAATCATAGAGAACCAGGTTACCCCATCATAACATTGTTCCATCGTTGTGTCTATTCTAAATGAATGAGAATGTGAAGGGTGCGTGATACTTAGATTCTGTCCGAAGTGGCAAGAACCATCAAGAGAAAACACCTCTATATCCTACGGCAGATTAGAAGAGGTGATTGTTCGAGGAGTTAAATCCTTTGTTAGTACCTTGCAGTGACTACCTCCCTAAATATTACGCTCTTCACGTTGAGATGGGCATGTCATTGGTTGATAACAAAACAAAGCCCCCAACTCATGGTTTGTTTTAAATGAAACTCTTTGTGACCGGCTTCCAAAGACAGCAGTCTTCTTGGCAGAAAATGGTGAATTAATAAAAACCTGTGGAAAGTCCATTATGGTCTGTGCATAATGAGAATGGGGAATGATTTTGTCCCCCTCACTGTCTAATGTCTTCTTTTCACACTGTTGAGGAAGTTGCATGCTATTAACATCCTTCCAGAGATCGTTGGACCTACCTTGGAGCTTTTTGAGCTTCCATCGTAGAAACCCAATTGTGTGGTCTAACCATGGAAACTCCCTCTACAATTGCGCAATCTTGAGCAGTGAGAGCTCCTCCAAAATTCCTTCATCTGGCTCCTCAATAGTTTGGCTTTTGGAATCCTCTTCCCAACACTTTTCCCTTTCTTTGCCAAGAGAACATGGTGGAAGCCCAAATGCTTCAGTGTGATTTTGGTGCGATGGAGAAGAATTTACCATCTCCAAAGCCTCCACACCGATGTTGCTCGACAACTCAACATCGTTTCCCATTTCACTATCAAAACCAATAACATTCTCTCTTCCTTTTGATTTCTTGAATGACCGTTGAATCACCTCTTTTTCTTGAGGCTCACTCTGACACTTCCTTTGCGAGCAATGGCTATCCGTAGAAGGATCTGTGTACTCCATTGTTGGTGAGAACACAGTGGTAACATTCAAACTTCTAGCTTGCAAGATTTTGGTAACCGAACTTGGTGAGGCAACCTCATTTTCATATGCCCAATTCTAGACATCATATGCCTCATTTACATCAAGTTCATTTTCATCCGTTACCAATTTTCCATTCCTTACTCCCTGTTCACAAATTTCATCCCCTTCAATTGGGGAGGAAAACTTCACCACATACACATTCTATGAACATTCATTGTTCTTCAAAGAAGTCATTTCCGCCTTTTGTATGGGGACAATTAGTCTGAAACCCATCCCATGAGGCCATCTCTTCTTGTTGAGAGTATATGTCATAACTGCATCGATACTAGGGAAAGGAATAAGCCTACTATCCCCTTCTTCTTCAAATGAATCTTCCTCTCCTTCATGTGAATCCCCCTCACTTTTCCATCCATCCCACTAGCGTACATGACGTTTCTTAATGATTTTCAAATACACAATATCTTTTAAATTATCAAGGAATTCATCGATGATAGAATCAATCTCATCTTCTTCCATCTCTACTCTAGTATCACCTCGGCTCTAATACCAATTATAAATATTAAATCGAGCAAAATAAAATAAAACAAAGAAGACGAATACACAAACACAAGATTTACCGGGGTTCGGGAAAACTTTCCTACATCCATACGCTAATAGGGAATTACTATTAATCAATAAACGATACAATACAATACATGACAATAGATAGTGTATTTATACATTGGCCTTCAACTGAAGAGCCATGAGAAGCTTAATAGTCGTATGATTGTTGGACTTCATATCCCAACATGGAGATGGCTAGATTCAAAAATTGGAGTGCTGACGAAGAAAAGAAACATATAAACTTACAAGATATTATATTTGAAACAACTACCAATTAGAAAATAAGAAATTAACAACAGAATAGAAAGCTTGAGAGAAATTGCAGAATGCTAAGTTGTAGTGTCAAAAACTTCATAAACTCTTGAAAACGATTTCTAGCATAGTTGCCAAGAACATGATGAAAGGCCATCATTCACATTTCAACGAGCGAAATAGATTTCATCGTTGCCTACCCCTATTTCTAGCACTAAAAAAAATTGTTGCCTTTTTAGCACAGCAAAATCTTGCTAAGCACAGTGACAAATAACTATGAGTTTATGCAATGTTAGGTAGAATAGAATATAACCATTGGCTAATTATTGATACTACAGAATTTGTATATCATTAGCCTGCATTTACGCACTGTGTTGAGTTTTAGGGTCCAATTAACTAATTATTAGTTCCTGCCTTTGGCAGGTAACTATTGTTTTCCTTTAGTCCAGTTTACTATTAAATGCACCAATCAGATTCTCAATTTGTTTAAACATTTGTTATATTTACAAAGTTTACTAATTTCATTGCATTTAATAAATCAGAATAGTAATATTTATTTGCAATTTGATTGGCTTTGAAACAAAAAGGAAATGAAAAAAATAATTTCAGTGTTGGAAAAATGAGTAAAATTGGACGTTGCCTTTTACAAATCATTCAATAAGCAATAAAGTCAGTTATTTAATGAGCAATAAATTCCATGTATGTTGCATTAACGTCTGGCAGCCTGGGGTTCCATTAACGTCTAACAGCTTGTTTAGGTCGGTTGGTTTTCTCTTTTTTTTTAAGACTTGTTTCATTTTTATTTACTCTGCTTTCTGTGAGTTGTTTCGAATGACTCCTATTGTTCCTATCTAGTGCTTGCGTTGGACCGTTTGTGGATTGTCTCTGTTGCCTATTTGCAGAACATTTGTAACATTCACAACAAGTATTAACGCATTATAATTTTATTTTTTTGAATGTAAGCAGTCGATTTCATATGCTGTGGAAGGCTTTTTGTTTGCAGTGTTGTTGTTTGCGTGCTTTGTCATTGCTGCAACCAAGATAACCCATGTCTTTTAGCTCACTGGCGACTGCATATTCTGATGTCTTTTAGCTCTGCGAAAATCCACTCATGTTCGGCACCACCCTCACCTGAAAGCTTTTTCCAAATTACTTGTCCAAACAATAAAGGAGAAGGATCGTTGCATTTAAAACCCATGTTTAGATCCCTGTAAAAATTGATGCAGGGTAACAGAAACATAATTTTTTTGTAGTCCTTTGATTTGCTTAAAGAAATCTACTAAATTAGGGGTAAATTTTCTAAAATCATGAGTTTCCAGATAAATGATTTGTGACTAGAAAATCCCCTTGTTATTGTATAGATTCATTGAATATTGAAATATAAATAACTAGGAAAACAAACAGAATCGAATGTGTTAAAGCTCATTTTTCCTCCTCTTTAACTTTATGCCCTGAATTAGCTGAAGTGTGTCTATCATATGAATCAGCACAACATGCCTAGATTGCTTTTTCATCGTTAAGTGCATTGTTCACATTCTTTTCATGTTTGGAACCCATTTCTCTGCTAACAAGGATGTCAAATGGCTATGCAAATATAAAACTGCTCAGGTCCATTGGATAAGGAGAAACCAGGGCAGATTAGTATGTGTAGATGCTACCGTGGGTTCGGATCTTCTGCAAAACTCTAGTTGGGGATGCCATTCTTGGGCTGCGAGGAGGGCTTAGTTTCCATTCATCACTCATCAGATTAAGCCTTGATTTCTTACTCCCAACTAGTACAAGACGAAAAGTTCTAGTAACCTAAAGCCTCAAATATTCCTTGGTGTATAAAGAACTGCTTACCTCAAAAGGCGCGAGAGAACCCTGACTATCCAAATTAACCAGAGATATTCCCATAATAGCCCTGTACAATGGCTCTCTCGTGTTATAGGCGGCGAGAGCCCCCAATACATAGTTAAATAAGATTGATTGCAAGTGAAACATCTTGATGGAAAAATCTTTACTTATCAGCCAAATTTTGTAACAAATTAAGCACCACAAGACCAAATGTGACAGAGCCACCACCATAGTTTCAATCGCACAGGGCGTGTAAGCCCCGAAAGTATTTGTGACTAAAGTCACCCACTTGCCATTCTCCATAAGCTTGCAGTACCAGTCCAGAAGACCTTCTGGCACCATTTCATTTCAGAAAAAACTGAAAACCATGAAATCGAAAAATCAAAATATGGCGAACAATATTGTCGAGCTTATTATAAATGAGCCAGAATAAATTGGGCTTTGAAGTCGACCACCTTCGCTGCATTTTTTGTAGGCTTTTTTTGTCCCCTTTGTTTGGCTTTGGGCGCCTTGAAATTAACATCATTTTCTTTTTATTGTGTCTAGATTTGGACAGTAAGTCCAAGCAATCATTCTCCATTGTTTTCACTAAAAGGGTTTTCTGACTAATCTCATGTTCTTAACTATATGGATCTTGTGGGGATTTTGTGCATTTGCTATTATTTTGATTGTTAAATTTTAATTTTTCAATAATATATAAGTAAAAGTTTGTCTTAAATATTTAAGAAGCTGTTCTGTGCACTTTCTTCACAAACTAATAACAAAGTGAAGAATGTAACACAGGCTACATAGAATACGCTGGTCAAGAGAAGAATTTGTTCTTGAAACATTTGCCAAATAATTATCACATATAATCTATTATATCATTGCCACTAATACATTTCTAACAGATAGCAGTGGATTTTGCGATAACAATAGAACACACCTAGTTAATTGATAGTGAATAGAGGCTCTTTTGACTGATAAAATTTTCTGAATGTTGTTTCAAAACTAGGGCTTTGAAGGAGTTGACATAACAGAAAAAACAACAATCACCAAAAATATACACTTAACTCTAGTTTAGTCCTTCAAGAATTTCAAAAATGATAGGCCCCAGGTTTTGAAGAACCGGGTTGTGCTGTAACTTGTGGCCACAACAGGATCTGTATCTTTGCCTTGACATGCAAGCAATTTAGAGAATTACATTTAAGGACACAACATAGTTTATCTTTCTGGGGATTACAATTCAGTTTTTTATAGTTTACCCACTTGCAGCATTTTAATTGTAGTTCAAAATTGTCCTGTTTAGGCTTCGAAATGGGCAGGAACCACAATAATGGAAAGACAAGGTCAGCATCATCACCCAAGTAACTCCAAATAACCAAGAAAATCCCCTTGGTATTGTAAAAATTCATTGAATATTGAAATATAAATAACTAGCAAATAAATGACTTATGTGTCTAGACACTATTTCCTGTAACCAGACGATTAACAAATCATTTTTCTAGAGTTATAGCTGCAATTGAAGAATTACTTCTGAAATGCAGAATTAGAGTGACTTCTATTTTTAAGCCTTTTTAATATTTCTTAGCGCCAGTGACACTATACACAATCTCAATGTATATGTGTGTTTACAAGAGTAAGCCCATTTAAGTCATATAAAACAACAAAACTAAAATAGCCTTATGTATTCATTTTTTTAACTTAGCAGTAGTTTAAACTTCATTATTAATATTTATCCTTGTTTAAAAACTCCCACATAAAAATTATAAAAAGAATTTCTGGTTAACAACAACTCACAAAAGATAGGATGATTGGGAGATGTAAAAGACACCTTCCAAAGATGTAAACATTATATAATACAAGCTTCTAAACAAATCCACAAATATGCTAATGTATCGTTTGTTCTCATCCAGTTACAATTTGTCTTCATTTTCTTCACGTATATAAACTAGTAATTTATTCAAAACTATGGAAAATGGGCAATAAGAGCAAAGCAATGCCCAAAGAACAAAAACTATTAGGTAACTTTTTTTAATAATTAAAATAACAAAATCACACATGAAGATATTTTTTCAGTATTTATGGATCATTATCAATAATTTTTTCTCTAAAAGATAGACCTTAATCAATATAAACTTCAACAATTCATACCTTGCCCAGAAGGCAAGTATCAAGCAACCAGTATGTAGAAATGTTTAACTCTTTATAACAAGCATTGACCATATCTCGTGTGTTTTTGAGTCCATACACACTCTTTTTGTCTCTGAATCATTAATTGACACAAGAATCAAGTATCACCAAAAATCAAAAATATGATACCATTATAGCAATAAGAGGCATATGTAACCTGACAATCCTAATCTTAGTACTTGTCATGCTATTGAATTTTGAATCAGGGGAGGCTGTGCTGGGACAAGGGAGGCCATGTTGGGTCTATAGGGGCCTATGTTGAAATAGGAGAGGCCACGCTGCGGCTATAGGGGCCTATATTTCCTGCACTATTTAAGGAAAGCAGTTTGTCTTGTGTTTAGGGCACGTTTTTCCTACAGTTGATGACAAGAAAAAGGCATGGAGATCACGATACAAGTATTGGACGGTTGTGCAAAATGCAAAATGTTCAGTCTCTTCAAGAGATAGAACCATTAGATCTATAGGGAAATGCCACGAGTGTAGCCAATCTTCTTCGTGGCATTCTCTTTCCGAAGGCAGGTCCTCATATTTGTAACTAACTTAAAAAAGGAATCGTCATCCACAACCATTGATTAAATAAAATGGATATTTGTTAAAATTCAACTAGACTGAAATGTTTCACTACATTTCCTTAATTTTTGAATAAGAACTCAATATTCCTCTAGGTTTTCCAGCTCTTATTTGCAAAGTATGGAATAAGAGAACACTTATAGATTTTTTATTAAATTGATTCATAGATGCACATAGCAGCCAATTTTGAGTATCTGAAGTTTTGAACTAAAGAATCTTCTAATAAATGAAGTTCACACCCTTCATTTCATTTTTTTCATCTTAAGAATCCGACAGACTTGTACCAGTGCTGGATGTTCCATTGTTGAAGTAGTTTATTTTTCAAAATATTTATATGGTGTTTTCCTCTATTTCCATTGCTTCTTTGTCAGAATTGACGTGTAGCTAATAGTACGTCTGCAACGAATGGAAACCTTATTTTTACAAACATTGATTGACAAAGCATGGTGAGAGGTTTATTTTCAAAAACAAGAAGAGTAGTATGTTTTTAATTTTTTGTTTAATTAAAGAAATAAATAAATATGAACAATCGATAATATTTTATTAATAAAATGTTTTAGCTAATATTAGTAAAGATATTATAAATATATAGAGATATATTAGGACTTAATTTTAAAAAAATTATTGTTTTTATTTAATTTTAATAATTTACTTTTACTTGAAAAATTGAGTTATAAAAAATATTAAATCTATTTTTTCTTAACTATGTGTTCAAATATTTTATATTTTATTCATTTTAATTATTTTCTAAGAAAATCATATGAAGATGTTTTTCATTTTGAATACAATTTTAGTTAGAAATCAAAAATTTCAATAAAAATATAATAATAAAATTATTTTTGTTGATTAATTCACACATCATTGAGATTGCAAAGTTTTCAAATGTTATAACTATATTTTAAAATTCTAAAAAGTTCTAGAATAGAAACACACAAATAATAGTTCTTATTGTTTAGATTTTTCATTACTGTTTAGCTCCTCCTTGGTTGTTGCATTAGTTTTAGGAGGATTGGCCTAATGTTTGGCAACTTTCGTTATGTTTATGAGCACAGTTAGGGTCCTTCATACATTCACTATTATAATATAATTTTTTATATAGTATATCCTTGATAGATTTTTTGATGTTGCAGTTATGAGAGTAAGATCTTGCTTTTGCAGGTCCTTTTAACTTTCAAGCTGAAAATTCTGGAAATTTGCCCAAGCTACATATTAATCCATACTCCTGGTCAAAGGTCTAATATCTTTTTGAAGGATATTCCAAACATTGACATCTTGATGTTCGAAATAATGTCAGGGTATTTTTAAGAGCATTTTACCATTTGCATCATTATTTTCTTATACAGGTCTCTAATATCATCTATTTGGATTCTCCTTCTAGTCTTGGTTTTTCATACTCTACAACAATCGATGACTATATTACTGGAGACTTTTAAACAGCTAAAGATACTCATGCTTTTCTTTTAAAGGTCCTAAGCTGTTCTTTGTAAACTAGAGCTATGCTTTACCGGTAATTAGTATTAGATCAGAAGCATATAGACTTTTTTATATTATACTTTTAATCTAGAGACATTTTATAGAAGAAATATTAAATACTAAAACCTCTTATGACTGTGGTCTATTACAGGAATTGCAGCTAGTGTAAAACCTATTCTAAATTTTTAGGTCAGAGACCTTTAACGATCTACCAATTTATTTTTCATTGCAGCAAAAAAATTAAAACTTACATATCATGTATCATACAACAATTATGTTAGTATTTAAATTTTTTAATGATTTGCAAGGCTATATGGTAGGAAATGGGGTCACAGATGCTACATTTGATAGCAATGCACTTGAGTCCCTTTGGACATTCTGCTGTGATTTATATCAATTAGTGTTGATATTTTATCTTCAGACTATTTCTTCATGACATTATGTACATGAAGTTAAAGTTGAATATCGCTCTATATTGTCTGCGACCAGCTGGATATGAGATATGATTTTTATAATCCATCTTATTTCTTTGACTTGGACAGGGATCTAAAGACTTCTAATCTCTTAATAAACAAGGGAGAGTTAAAGATCTGTGACTTCGATTTAGCTTGTCAGTATGGCAGTCCTTTGAAAACTTGCACTAATTTGGTGGTTACCTTATGGTACATGTATGGTGACTTTGACATTTTTAATTCTATTAGTAACTGATTTTGATCATGTGTCATGCCTGGTTCACTGTAGTAAGCTTTCAACACAATTTTAATGTTTTTAAATTAGGAATGTGTGCACACTGCATGTTTCTTATAATTTCTTTGTAGACTTTATTTACATATTAATTTGTTTATCCCAAAAAAAAGAGTTCTATTCATTTATGATTTCAATTTGTGCAAAGCACCAGAACTTCTCTTGGGAGCCAAGAAGTACTCAACCGTTGTTGACATGTGGTCTGTGGGCTATATAATGGCACAACTTTTAGCAAAAGAACCTCTTTTTAGTGGAAAGAGTGAAATAAATCAATTAGACAAGGTACACAGCCTTTAACCCTTAAATTGTGTATACAAGATTCATTTCAGTTTAGAAAATCATTTGCGAGAATGCTAACAATTTTGTACTTTACGATTATTGCAGATATTTAAGATCTTGGGGACGCCAAATCAGAAAATATGGCCTGAATTTGTTAATTTGCCAAGAGCAAAATGCAGATTTGTTAAACAATCGTAAGAATCAATTTGTTATGTTGGCTTATTTAAAGCACATATGGCTTCTGCCACAGAAGTTAACATACATAAACTGTCATTTGATTGCCTTCATTTTTTTGTATTATATTAATGACAAATTGAAATTTGATTTTTTTGATACAGATATAAACTTCTAGAAAAGTTTCTAGCAGCTTCATTTACAAGCAAGACAACTTTATCTGAGAGTGGATTTGATCTTCTTAATCGCCTTCTTACATTTGATCCTGACAAGGTGACAATGAAACACTGTTGTAATTTTTAAATATTTCAAAATGTGTACTTATACATGTCTATGTTCTTTATTAAGTTATTAGTTAGTATCCTTCTCTGATCGTTGTGTTCGGGTTGTGTTTCCAATGGATAACTGTTGAAGAAGCCTTAAACCATGATTGGTTTAAAGAGGTGCCTGTAGCAAAGTCAAAAGAGTTCGTGCCAACATATCCCACAAGAATTGATCATGAGAGGTTGGTGTCAACTTGTATGAATTTTTTTATTCATGCTATTGAATTTTGAATCAGGGGAGGCCGTGCTGGGACAGGGGAGGCCATGTTGGGTTTATAGGGGCCTATGTTGAAATAGGAGAGGCCACGCTGGGGCTTTAGGGGCCTATATTTCCTGCTAATTTCCCTAAATGATGTCAACATTATTATTCATTTCTTTTATTGTTCTTTCTACAGACAATCAAGGAGGTTGCAGAAGAGCCCGGACCCTTTAGTTGTGCAAGAAGGTCTATCACAAGTCACAGTTGAAGTTGACAACCAGGTGAATTATGCACCAGACATTTTTATGGTTAAGATTAGATGAAATCATTAATTTAATGAAATGTAGCTTAAGTTCTTATGTTTGATGCTTAACATATTCATAGCACTTGTAAATATCAAATTGTATATGAATGAGATAAAGAGATTCATTTACCCACAATCATGAATCTAATTGAAAGTGATATGGAAATATTTTTTGGGCATAATGTTGTCGTATATTTAATCTTAAAGAGTTTTTGGTGCTTACTCTTCAATAAAAATTCTTCTTGTATAAAAATATGTATTGATCAGCAACACCCCTGCTGTTTACAAACAACAACACTTTTTCCAGCCAACAACACCTCAGCAACATAACATCAACACTTTTTCTAGCCAGCACAGGCATCAACATCTTTGCTATTTGCAAAAGATAGCATCTCAAGTGTTGGAGATAAATTATAATATTCAGTCCAAGCTGGAACATGAACTTAATGTTATTGAATTGTATTTCTTATCAAGAATATCAGTTGTAAAACAAATGTTTATGTCAATCATGAATAAGTTCAGCATACATAGTCTTATATATATAAGTTTATTCATAAATGGTATTCATAACCGGGCTCAATCTAAATATTGCATTCTCCAAAAATATTGTATGCATGAATATGTGGCCTCTGCTAACACACACACTTCAACACGATCATTGTATGCGGATTCATCCCGGAATGAACATTGGATTGTTCATCCAAAAATCAGCTGGCAAGACAACCTGTTGCCTTCTATCTAAAGGGAATTGCTTGTTAGATATCCTCAGATTTGAGGTGTTAAGCAACCAGACCCTCTACGAACGAAGGATTTGAAAGAAAATGCGGCTAATCTATATGAGAATGCAGATTAATTTAGAATGGAGTATGCATGTTTAATCTAAGAACATGTAAAAGAAAGCTATGCTAAAATGTATGCATATTATGCTAAATGAGATTAAACTAGAAAATGAATATCTTATGAAAGTAAGGAGCTCAAATGAATGCACAATCCAACAGCAATTCAATGCAAATTCTCATTCAACCTCTCCCAAAATGAAGAGATGAGGGTCTCTTAAATAGACTTTCCTGGAATCCATCAACGGTTGAGATTGATTTCAATCAACAGTCAGGATTGAAGATGAAGTTCAGTCATAAAGGAAGATTCCCAAATTAAAGGGAGTTAACTGATTTAATTTGAGTAGAAAAAGGAGTTAACTGATTTAATTCCTTTTTGATCAACAGTGAACTGGGAATCTCCCTTTTTGAACTGAAGAAGGATTTTGGAGAGATATTTATTTTAATAAAATGAGATATTCTCTCATAAATACCAATTTCATTTAATTAAATAATTACATTTAATTAATCAAGATAGGCATATTTATTATATTAAATAAATTTAATTCCATAGTACATTAGCCTTAAGATATAATTTAATTTAATTAAAGTATAAATACTTAGTAATTAAATTAAATATTAATCAATAGGTTTAATGTGACTAATATGAGTAAATACTATAGGAATTAAATAATAAGCATGATGAATGCAGATTAGGGTTTTCTGCATCTGACAATTAAGTCAAGTAGCGAGTAGTAGAATAAGAATTTGCCTAGTGGAATGGGACTTTAGGATTGGTCAGAAATAGACCAGAATTGGTTGAGATGGCAATGAACCAATTTTGGGGTATTACAAATATCAACTACCGAAAATGTTCGAACTAGAAAACAATTTCCAATACAAGTAACATGTGCTAGAACAATACATAGAGCCCAAGGCCTCACAATGGATGGTCTTGCATTTGATCCTAGTGGCATAACACAACACGGTTTAACATACACAACACTTTCAAGATCAAGAACAATTAATTCATTATACCTTTTGAAACCTTTGATTCCAGCAAACTTCAAAATTCACAAAAAAATCCATTATGAAATGTTCGACTACACTCAAATGCAACATGGAAACTTGAAAGTCAATTTTCTTGTACAACTCACAATACACACATATTGCTATGTACATTGAACACACATAGCCTACATGCTCATGTAAATGACATTTTAAATGATTACAATACAATGTCCACTGATATCATATGCCTACAAGAACTATTTTCCCTCCCATGCAATATTGATATTTTGTTTGAAAAATATAACCACCATTCAATGTATCATATACATGGTATAACAATACTTACTTCAAGAAATCTTTTCGTGACCAATTCAATAGAACATAGATCAAAAAACATCGAAGCTATAACAATTACAATTAATGAATTAGATTCTCAAGTCAATGTTTGTAATGTTTATATACAACCACATACAACAATTGCCGAAATCAAAATGCTTATTACTGAAATAGCTATAAACTAAATATCAAAAAACAAGCTTTACATTGTTGGAGATTTTAACATAGAAATGTCCATAGAAAACATAATCACAACAACACTCATGAAACATATGCAAAATTACAATATTCAATTCATGCTAAATCAAACACATAGCATAAACAAACCACTCATTGATCATGTATGGACGAATTCACCAACAAGTACGTGCTCCATTTACAAGACTGAAGCATACTGGACATACCATCTTGCAACATTCATTCAAATATATGCAACTTGACTCTAGTTTATGTTATTTTTATAACAGCAATGACTCCACCAAAGCGAGCACCGAGTGAACTACCACAAGATCACCAGGAACTCACTAAAAGGTATTTTCAATCTAAACTTTCCAATCTTTTCATCTTTGCAAATATTTCTAAATAAAAAATATTGACCTTTACTTATTACAGGTCAAAAGAAGACAATGAACCATGTATATTAATAGAAGATCTGAATGCAAGAAAAGTAGGCCAAAGTTTCAAAGGTGATGTCTTGGTAGTTTACAAAACTTTCCTGGACAAAGCAACCAAAACATGTGAAGTTCTACGTGTTGATCTTACAAATTCCAAAGGAGAGCTTACTATAACATTAAATGTCAGTGGCAACAACCTTCTCAGTAAATATGAAAGTAAAATAATTCCAGGCATGGCATTAAAAATAATAGACTTTGACAAAATCACATTTTGATCAAGGAGACAGTGACTGCATACTAATTCTAAAAGATTCCAACATGGTTGAAACAATACCAACTATATTGCATCAATACAGATTCATTCTTGGTACAACTATAAAGCAGTTACTCACAAGCACAACTGACTACTCCATTGAAACAATTGGTGCTACTGTTCTAGCATCATACAAAAAAGGTACTCAATATGTGCTCGAAATCAAGGATGGAAACAGTGACATGAGCAAGGCACTGGTAAGCTCATACGAATAACTTTATTGATAAATCTATGAAAATAATTATCCATTTTTTGACTTTTTATCACATTTTACAATTTCACTATGGCAAATTCAAAAATTAAAAAACTAATTGTGCTATTTGTATTTAGCTATATATGCATTCAAGTTTCACATCCCAATACATTTAGATACACGAACAGCTTGAAAGAAATGAAATACCATCATTGGTCTTTAGGAGCATAGCTAAAAAAAATGATCAAAAACCAGCTCTACAGACAACTCTAGCAACATTTATCTGCAAACTACATAACAAAAGAGCAATGAATGCACTCCACGGACTGTTACAAATTCCAATTCAAGCAAGTTATTTCCAATCCTTTGTCAATTTAATTGAATATTTTATCTTCCATCTTTTAAAGCATACTAATACAAGCACACTGTGAATAGGTCAAGGGAAATTTAGCTGTGGAGAATCCATATTCAAGTCTGTTCCATGCTTTTTGCCCAAAATGCAATTACAAATTTGAAAGCTATGGAGCACTAGAAGGAGAAAACGGTCACTGCAACTGATGTGATGAAACTATCTCATACAAATATACAATTGTACTTGAAAGCAATTATCACAAATCATAGCCAACAACCAATTCATTGCTCTATTGAAAACAATATTGTGCAATAGTTACTTCCTACTCTTAAAAACATAAATTATCGGCAATACATTGATGACAAATCATAAGTAATATTTATGCTCCGAGACTTTTTAGCAAGTGGCACATATACTCTCAACCAATACAACACCATTACACATGCAGTTCTTATGAACCAATAAACTACACATCAAATAACATAGGTATTGCCTCTTCATCCTTATCTGTTTATATTATAAAAAGCATGTACATTTTCTCTATTACATGTCATTTGCAATGCATTAATCATACTACCAATTGTGTAGGTCCTAGATTTGGGCATTCAATGTAAATACATTGTCTATATCTTCTACAATGTAAAAATGCATATATACTATCTCTTGCACATAACTCAATTGTCTTCACATCTCAGGTTTGTGAAATATACATTACATAAGCAACTAGGATTCAAATTTGTATTTTAACATCACATTTTATCTTCATGATTAGTACATAGCTGTAAGTATTTCATAAGAATACATGCACCTGTTGGAACTAGTTTCTAAATATATATTGAAAGCTAAAACAAAAATGAATAGTTCTAAATTCATGACTGTTGATTAGCTCTCATAGACATGCAAAATTATATCATACAGATTACAGCCTAAAAGCAAACACAATTCAACAAATATCTACTCTTCTAATAAATTGTTTATTTACAAAGTCTATTTGTGTTTGTCAGGATCAAATTATTGCAAGGATCAAAGACGAAATTCCATCTTGGACCCTTCTTCCACAAAATGAAGAAGCAATACAGATCATGAAATAAAAAACAAGACAAATTTTGCATTATGAAAGTAGACAGAAATAATAACCTCATTTTGATGTATTTATTTGTCGTCAAATTCTATTGCACATAAATTTGACAGCCTACTATATACATACTTCCTCTGACTCCAAAATTTTACAGCCTTCGATATAACAATAATAGTATGTTTTGCTTTTGGTATATTACAACAATATGTGTACAGTGCTCTCTCTACATCAAGTTATAATTTAATAGACTCTTATCCATGATTTGGTAATTGACAATGTATATGTTTTAAGAATTTTTTATTGAATTATGCATTCACAGATTTGATTATGATCAATTTTGTCTTAGTTTTGCATAAGAACTCTAACATTGTTTCTTATGATATTTTTATGAAAGTCATATTTTTGCTTTTGCAAGATGTCTTTTTCTCAAGTCACTGATACAACACATTTGTTACCTCTATTTTGATTCAATTAGTAGCTCAGTTAAAAATCAAAATGATATGAATTGAAAGCAAACTGCCCTGTAATGTATGGGGCCTAAACAAATCACCATTTCGTTATTTCAGCCCATTGAACACTGCAGAAAAATCTTTTGCCAACAGTATCACCAAACTATTAATGAGATCTAGTATGCTCCTCATGCTATAAATTATAAGCTTCAATTTCTATCCATTGCTACATTCATTCGTTTGCGTCAATTAATAGATTATTTGGTATCTTTGAGGCCGAATATGGAGATGTTATCTGAAGCCCAACGAAAGCCATGCAAAGATCTTATCTAGACATCAGTAAGTCTTATTCAATTTATTTTTCCCCTTTTACTTTAGGCAAATATTTTTATGGTTTCTTTGCTAATGAATTACACTATGATAGATTGTTAAAGAATTGTAGATAAACTCCCTTTGGTTTGACTAATAGACTCCTTTAAAACCTTGTCTTATCTGTTTGGGTAGGGCTTCGTAGAATTGAATGTGGTTGTTATTACAAATAAATATAAATTATTAGATTTTAAATACTTTTATGTATCATCAATCACATAACTATATGTTTGGAAAACATGTCTTCACAACAAAAACTTAGTGGTTTATTAACACAGTTCTTCATTTTTGACATTGTATTTGTTTAACATATACTATCATTTTTTTGATAACCAGTTATAGTCAGTTCCTCTATAACCTTTCTTTTCTATAGACTAATTTTTAAAAAAATAATTATTTTTATCTTCCACCTCACAAATGAATGTTAATCAATATTAATTATCACTATCTATTTTTCTTACCAAGTTCAAATATAAATATATAAATCAAATATAGAGTTAAATGTTTTATATTTTTTATTTTAAATACATTTATTATTTAAGATTGTTTATGAAAAAAAAGACATATGAATTTATAGAGTTAAATAATTTTTAGGTTGTATAATTTAGATATTTTAATCCTTAAATGTTTTATATTTCTTATTTTAAATATATTTACTATTAGTTCTACATTGATGTTTATTTTTGTAATTTGTAAAATGTTATTTCTTAAAGTTTACACTATATTTTACTAGCTAACTTACCAAGTTCAAATATAGAGTTAAATATTTTTTATTTCCTATTATATATATATTTCTTATTAGTTTTACATTGATGTTTACTTTTGACAATTGTAAAATGTTTTTTTTTAAAAGTTTACACTGTGTTTTGCTAACTACAATTTTACAAATTTGCTCAATTTTTTTTCATACCATTAATACTACCCCTCAAACTTACTACATATTTTGGTACTTTGACTTAAGTAATCAACAATTTTTTTAAATTAAATATTTCTACTTATAATTGAATTGGTAGAAATGAGTAGTTCATTCATATAATATATATTTTTATTGTTATTTATATATTTCTTATAATACTAAAATTATTAATATTTTTCAAATTCCCTTCAACTCTTTCTATTATTCTACCTTTACTTGTCCTTATAATAACATATCATTATCTCTTTTAGCTCTCTCGTCATAGACTTCCTTTTTATCTATAAATCTATATTTTCCTTCTTTTCCAATTATATGATTGAAGTGTTTGTTAGACAACTCTATGCTTTTAGACTCAAAGTAGCTAAAAAAGTTTATCGTTGCCAAGTTTTTGTTAAAAATTGTAACTAATTTAATTTCTCTTTCATGCAATACTACTTCAGTCAACCTTAAAAATATGAAGGCAGAAACTTTGACGCATGCGCCCCTTTTTTATTATTTATTACTTCATGCGCCCCTTGTTACAATGAGTTTTAAAGTCAGATTAATTAATTATCTTAGCACTTTTCAAAATAGTTTATATTTAAAAGAATATATTAATATATATTTTAATTGTTATAAATTTTAGCTTGTAGGTTTTAAAAATATTTTCAATATAATATTAAGTATATTTAAATATTTATGCTAATATTAAAAATATTTTGAAATTATATATTATTATTTAAGAATTTAATATTCTTAATATTAATATTATATATCTAGTTAAGAATATGCATACACATTTCTTATGGTAACCTTCAAAAATTCACATTTTTGCATGTTGTCATTGTCATGTTGTTTCTCGTTTCTTGTTTCTAACAACTTTGATTTCCAACCCATTATATAAGGTTTTAAAAAATCAGAGTTGAATGTGGTATCGATAGTGACAAAAAGCAGCAAATTCAAGTACATACAAATTCGTAACTGCTCATATTTGTCAACGAGGCGTCAATATCACCATTCCCTTGCCGAATATTCTCCATTGTCACCTTAGCTTGCTCATAATAACATTAATTTTTTTAATTTAATATTATGTTGAATTATAAAACTAGATATTAAGTTTGATTCTAAGGTTGGGTCCCATGGGCACCCACTTCCTTAAAAATAGAGTGTGTGCCACGAGAAATTTTAGGAATATCTGAAAGGAAGTGATCCCATGAAGTTTATATATGAATCATTTTTTAAAAATTAACTCCTAAATTCAAGGAAGCTTGTGGTGTTATAAATTTTAAAAATAAATATTTAATTTCATCACAAATGTTTTTCATGGGATTATATCATTTTGGTGGGAAAATGAATAGTTGGGTTTTGACTAGTAACAAATTTCTTCCCTAAGCTTATGGGGCTATTTCTAGCCCCACCCTATTTTCACCCGCTCAAATTGAGGGGGCTAAAAGTTGGAGCTCCTATTTTATAAGAGTAGATTCCAAATAAACCTATAGCCCCCTTAAAAAAAATTATCATGGGGTCATCCGCTCCACAAAATAGAGCCCAAGCCACTCCCATGGAACCCCTACCTAATGTTGGGTCCCATGGAGGGGGGCTTCCTAAAAAAAAGAGTAGTCAACTACTGAGATTTTTTAGGAATGTTTAAAGCTGAATGATCTCATGAACCATAAAATTTATTACAACTAATAATTTTGAACTCCCAAACTTAAGGAAGTTTGGAGGATTTTAAATTTAAAATATCAAATAAGAAAATAAAAACTTTCCTTTCTTTTTCTCAAATTTTCTTTTATTTGTTGACATATGGCACAAAGTTTTCCTAAGTTCATGGGGCTAACCACACCATTTTCACCTACTCAAGTTAAGAGGGCTAAAAAATAAGGGCTCTTATTTTAGGGATAGGCTAATCTCTAGACAAAATGCACTAAAGACAAAACAAAGTCAAACTTTTTTTTTTCAAATTCATGAAAACTGGTGATTTTTTTCCCTTCTTTTTATTGTTTTCGACTACAAACTATGTAGATCATGAAGATCAAATGCTAAAATTTTCAGAAAAATCTATGATGTTTTCAATTTTTTGAAAATTGGTCAACTGTACAATTTGTAGGGAGGATAGTCATGTCCCCTATTTTAGTGGAAAAGATTCTAAATAATCCTTTAGCCTCCAAGAAAAAAATCTCATGAGACCTTTATTTCCTAAAAAATAGAGTTGAAGCCCCCCCTCATGGGACCCCTACCTAAATGTGTTCCATACTATGATGTTGCCTAGAAAATTTGGTGGAGAGAAAAGAGGAAAATTGTAATTTGCTAGAATAATTAGAAAAGAAAAAGGGCAAAAATAACATCTTTTTCTTGGAAAACATAGATGAGAAATAGTAGCAACAAACCAATAGAGATGAATTGTGAGTGTAATCAATATTAAGATAAAAATAATCTCTGCAATCTTGGAAGAAACAAACTTTTTTTTAATATTTTAAAATTGTAAGCTTTCATTCTTACCACATTCACATGAGAGATATTGTGAGAAAAGAAAGCAGAGGCCAGTCTGCTAAATCTATGAAATGTGTAAGACCATGTGAAACAAATGTTGTTGTAGACAATTGAAGTGGTCTCCAAAGACTGTGAAAGCTCTTTCAATGAAGAAAATGACACTTAATGGAGGGTACTTTGCAAGGCAGTGTTTCATCTCCTCTAATATTTTCTTTGCACCAAGTGTTAATCTGATTGAATTTTCTTTCTCTATATTTTGCATCTAGTTAGCGACCCATGGACAAATTTATGCCTTCCATTCTCCAGTTGAATACTTCCTAAAACGTTGCTCATGATGCCCCCTATCTATGCTTCTAATTGCCACTAGCATCATGCAAAATTTCTTGATTGTGGAAGAGATGCGTTGACATGACATATCTCAATAAGTGTAGGAATGTCGAACTATGGGATTAGAAGACAAAGAAGATGCTCTTTGGGCTACTTGTCACCCCTGTAGTTCTTTACGGGTGCAAAATTTGGGGCAACAGCTTGTCGAATAAAAAATCAAGACAAATTGAAAGGATACAAAAACACCTGATTACTAGCAACTTGAAAATTAAAACCATGGTGCCGTATGAGATATTATTAGCTGAAGTGGGTGCCTTCCCACTTGAAGTGGATGCAATGGTCTGATTGATATGTTACTTAAAGAAAACCCAGGGAATGAGAAACCACCGCTGGCCAAAGCTAATCACGGAGGAAAGACTTGAAAGAAGAAAAAACACATGGATGAAACAAAACAACAAATGGATGCAAAGTGGGACATCAACATACATAGCTGTCCGGATAATACTGAAGAAGTCAAGAAGTTTGTTTAGGAGAGATTTCATAACATCATGTGGACAAGGCACATGGGGAGAAAAAAATTTCACTATATTATAGAATTTAATCCCAATAGTTATCATGAGGAAAAAGCATATTTAGGGGCAGATATTAAGTGGAAGGTCAAAATGCTCATAGCCTAGCTTAGGACTAGCTCTCACCATCTGAGATGCGAGACAATGAGATGGAGAGTACCAAAAGAGGAGTGGGAAGACAAGATCTGCCTATTCTGCGACATGGGATGCCATTGAAATGGAACAACACTTTGTCATGGAATGTTTAGCATACAACGACACTAGGTCTAGGTACTCAAAGATATTAGAAAACAACAGGTTAAACCACCTCTTCAAGGAAAAACAATTATACAAGACTGCAAATTTATCATCAACATGCACCAAAGAAGAGAAGAGCTAGTCAAAGAGTCACAACTAGATTAGGTTGTAGTTAGCCTCGTTATTAAAATCTTATCATATCATCAAGATAATCCTTCCACTTTCCTCATATCATACCGCTTTAAACCCCAACAATTAAAATAATAATAAATGAAAGATTGCACCATCACTGAAAATAGGGAGTTGGGGATAATGGTTCTCCACCATCGCTGACTTAAAGAGTGTAAAATAATGATAATGCTAAAGCTTAAAAGCGTTCTCTCTCTGCAGCTGACTAGGTGAATGGATAATATCAACGATCCAAACTTCCGCAGATCGGCTTGCATTGCTTTTTATGAGATTTTGACCGTTGATTGGTAAAGTGATGGCTCGCAAATGTACATCACAAGCCATAAACATCTTTGACTAAGCCAAATTTCCTCTAAATTGAAACAGCACAAACATGTCCTAAAAGATACTCGTATGGACAGCTTTTCCACTAAGGATAGTGGAATGAAAATCGGAATATGTGCCACCCACTTGCCATGCTTTTGCCTTTTGCGTTTATCAAGGCAATGCTGAGTTCGCTTTTATTCGTGGATAATTATCGATGAGCTGATTTACTTTGTCCTTCCAACGGGAACCCTATGGAAAAGGAATCTGCTCTCTAGGAGGAGTGGGCATGCCATAATTGACAACTTCACCATTGCATTGCTAAAGAAGCCTTTGGTTTTAAATTCTGAGGAAGAGATTTGAGAAGATTCAAAAGAGATTCGCCAGAAGTTGCCATTGACTACGAGGTCGATGAAATCGTCAGATTGTTAGAGAATTCCTCTTTGGGAATTGTTGCCGTTCTGGGAATGGGCGGGCTGGGTAAAACATTGCTTGCACAGCATATCTTCGACAGAACAAAACATAGGTATGACTGTTCTGCCTGGATTACTCTTTCACAGAATTTCTCTCTTAGAAGTCTGCAATATGATCTAGCCACCCAAATCAGTTTACAACTTGAAAGTGGTGTAACGGATAAGCTATTAGCCGATTCCATACAGGGTAAATTAGAAGGAAAAAAATGTTTGATTGTTCTAGATGATGTTTGGAGTTGTAGTGTTGATGACAATTTGATATCAGGGCTTGGGCTGCCCACTGGGCGTAATAAACAGTGTAAAATAATTGTTACTACAAGAAGTAGAGGTGTTGCTGAGAATGTGAATGCCCATATCTATGAGATGGAACATCTCTCAGATGGTGAAAATTGGAATCTGTTTTGTCAGTGTGCCTTCTCAGATCGTGAAGGAAATAGGCCGCCTGAGCAGCTGGAAAGGTTGGCTCATCCAATTGTAGGAGAGTGTGGGAGGTTAACACTCAGTCTAAAGACAGTTGGGGCATCAATGGCCAAGTCTTCCCTCACATCAGATTGGAAGTCAAAGTTGGGGCAGCTAAGAGAGATCGGAAAAGGAGAGGACTCCACCATGAAAAATTTGAAGCTGAGTTATGACTCTCTCCCTCCCAATTTGAAATCTTGCTTTTCTTATTTATCCTTCTTTCCAGAGGACACGCATATTTCATATTCGACTGTTAAAATTAGAAGAGCTATATATCAGGACTATGTAATATATTTGTGGATAGTAGAAGGATGTATTCCCCAAGAGAAAAACAGAGGACAGTGGGAAGTAGGGCTAAGTTATTTCCATCAACTAGAGAAATTATGTTTCCTAGATGTAAAGAGATGTATAAGTGGTTACACTGTGCATGACTTGTTGCTTGATTTGACTGTAAATACATGCAATGACCAGGAGTGCGAATTTGATCTTCCTTTAAAAGAAACAAGTTGCTGCAGGCTACTACTAGCTAGAAAGAATTTAGATACTAGGTTAATTTTAGAAAGGCCTATTTGCCCGTGATCTCTTCGCACACTGTCGTTATCTCAGAATCCTGGCATTACAAGTATTCCGGAAAAGTTTGTTGATCGTTTTTGAATACTCCGGGAAATTGACTTGAGCCGCACTGCCATATCCACCTTGCCAATATGTGTTGGAAAGTTGAAACTCCTCAAGGTTTTGAATTTGTCTCACACACAAATCAGTGAGGTGCCAAAGTGTGTAAGAAGACTTAAGAGTTCAGTTCCTTGATGTTTCCTATTGTAAACTCATAAGACTTCTTCCTGATTGGATAGGGGAGCTCAAGTTTATTTCCCATCTCAATGTAGAATGGTGCTCATATGAGCTTCTTACCAATCATGTGCCCAAGGGAATATCACAGCTCTTGTGTCTAAGGACACTGAGATCAGGTTTCTTCCAATTGTCTATTGAAGATAATGAATTCCTCACGGTTAAAGATGTAAAGAGATGTATAAGTGGTTACACTGTGCATGACTTGTTGCTTGATTTGACTGTAAATACATGCAATGACCAGGGGTGCGAATTTGATCTTCCTTTAAAAGAAACAAGTTGCTGCAGGCTACTACTAGCTAGAAAGAATTTAGATACTAGGTTAATTTTAGAAAGGCCTCTTTGCCCGTGATCTCTTTGCACACTATCGTTATCTCAGAATCCTGGCATTACAAGTATTCCGGAAAAGTCTGTTGATCGTTTCAGAATACTTCCGAAAATTGACTTGAGCCACACTGCCATATACACCTTGCCAATATATGTTGGAAAGCTGAAACTCCTCAAGGTTTTGAATTTGTCTCACACAAAAATCAGTGAGGTGCCAAAGTGTGTAAGAAGACTTTAGAGTTCAGTTCCTTGATGTTTCCTATTGTAAACTCGTAAGACGTCTTCCTGATTGGATAGGGGAGCTCAGTTTATTTCCCATCTCAATGTAGAATGGTGCTCATATGAGCTTCTTACCAATCATGTGCCCAAGGGAATATCACGGCTCTTGTGTCTAAGGACACTGAGAGCAGGTTTCTTCCAATTGTCTATTGAAGATAATGAATTCCTGGGGATTTCCTAAGCTGGTTCATCTGGAGATTCTAAACTAGCCTCTTTTGGAGGAGTTGCCAAAATTGGAAGACGAAGCCGTGCAACATCTGGAAGTACTAATAATAAACAGTTGTCCTCAAGTGAGGAAAGCTCCAGAGGGAATGGAGCGATTGAGGAGACTAAAGCAGAGAGGTTTTACAGGCAAACAGTGAGTTAGAGAGGAGGTTAAAGGAAGGTGGAGAAGACTGGAATAAAATCAAAGCTCAGAATTTTCCCATCGAAATTATCTTCTAATAGCAGCTTTGGTACAGAAGCAGATTATTCCCTTTAGGTGTAACATTAAAAGTATTACTTCCTGCCATGCATCCTGGGGTGCCAATTTCTTTTATTTGTGTAGTCAAATGATCAATAATAACAAGTATTAAATCTCTTTGTACAAAAATATTATAACATTTGTTTTAATATCTATTTTTATTTTAATATCTATTCTTAATAACTGAAAAATATGATCTTTTTCTTCTCTCATTGGTTTGAAGAAAAAATTTAATTTTCTTTTCAAGAAATAATCAAGTTTCTATATCTTTATTATAAAAAAAATGTAAGTTTCATTAAGATAAGACTGGAAACGAGTTCCGAAAGCTTCTTATTTAAATTTTCTTTTTTCTTTCAACATTTATTTCTGAGGACAACTATTACCATGATTTACCATAAACCTTGAAGCTATTTGCAAATATTCTGTAGATGGCTCATCATAAATTCATACTTCTGATTTTCAATTTGTGATTTTAGAAGTTTTGTTGTTCATCCAAGAGTAGGAGTTAGATTTTTGTTGGTTTAAACTAGACAATCTATTTTAATCTGGCTTTAAATTTGTACTCCCTAGAATTATTTATGTCTAGAAGTTGTATAGATTTACTTAACTTTTATTCTGAAAATTAAAACTTTTCTTTACCTCTTGATTAGAATTTAGTTATTACGATTAAATGGGCAAAACATTTAAGGCTATAATGGTTCTCTCAAGCCATGGTCATTGTGTGCCTAAGGTATTGTGTAATCTGCTCAATGATTGAGCCACAAATTAGCTCGGCTCTTTACACCTGTAAAAGGATATTCAAATATATAGTGTAGGTGGATGTAGAATTACACCCATTGATTTTGGACTCTTTTGAAATCTATGTGGTATATGTAAATTCATCACACAATAAAGACCAACTGCAAATTTTGACTTGAAACTTGGAGCAAGGTTGTTTATTTATTTATTTTTGTTCAAAAGCCCTAGTAACATGAATTAAGATTAGAATAATGCCCTTATTGGATTTAGAATGCACGTTAGCCTATATGGCTACGAAAGTCCAAGTTTTAATCCAAAATATAATTCTTAGTATGTGGTCTTGTATTTTTTTGTTTTTGCTTCAATTTTCATAAATAATTTCCAGCCAACAAAACTAAGATCAGCCAAGGAATTAGAGAAATCAAATACCAATGGAAAAAGGCTAAAAATCCAACAAATATCTTGAAAATATAGAATAGTGTTAGAAATGAAATCAAAAAAAAAAAAAAAATTCTGTCAACTTTGAACCAAGTAATAATTAGGATTAGAATGAGTGGCTACATAAGATGGGAAAAAAAGCACGTAAATTGTAAGTACATTGGAGTAGTTGAGCAATTGATTAGTAGTAGAACTAAATTCCCATCTCTAATCTTCTGGTTTACACTTAAATCATTTTTTGTCAAATCATTTTTTTATCAATAATTTACTACTTGTAGAAATGAGTAGAAAACTCCATAGCCTTACAAGCACGAAAAGAATAGAAAATTCTATGGCCTTGCCATCACCAAACAACATTATAAAAATGAACCATGATATAAATTGCATGCAAAAATCTTGCCCTGGAAGATGCTTCCAGAGTTATATTTGAAGAATTCATGGGCAATCTTTTGTCCAAGTTGTTTTCTCCCAATAGAGGAGAAATAATGGATGATATGAAATAGCCATCTATTGGCTGCAAGCAATGAGGCAACATTGATATTCATAGTACTCTTGATGTTTTCTTATGAGCAATAAAATAATTTGTTGTTTACAAATTGTAGCAAGCGATCCTTTAATTCTTACCTATAATATTTATTCTATTAGGAAACTTGGCTGACATGCAGTTCCAAATGTAGATTGTGTTTCAAAACTGGTTCATCATTCTTTTCAAAATCTTCCTATCATTGTTTCACAGGTCAAACATCATAAGAGCAAATCTGGCCATGTTAGATATATATAACATTTTAACTCTTTAAAAAAATCTGTACAATTTTATTTAAATATTTAAAAAATAAGAAAGACTATCCGGCCATAATTTTGTTTTAATTATAATTCTAATAATATTCACAAATAAGATGATTTTGTTGTACTATTCACAAATAGTAATTGTCATGAAGAAAGTGTTCAACATGAAGGTTTTACTTGGAGTGACAATGATTTTAAATAGTGTTTATGCTTGTAATAATTGAAGTGGTGGTTGTATTTTAAAATTTTCAAGGCTTTTGCTTCTTTAGGGAGACATCTCGGATACTACAAAGTTGACCTTGATAGCCCTGGTAGCCTATGTAAACAAGAGTTGTAGGACAGCCAAGTTCCTATTGAGAGAGTGTGAACATCAGTAAAAGCCATGGCAGTCTTGCTCTATCAAAAAACATCTTAGAGTGTCCTGAATTGTTGCAACCCAAGTGACCAGAAAACTAAAACAGGTTTTATATGGCACAAATCACTTTGTCATTACTATTTGAAAGAAAAGCAAATGACAAGTATCCAATGACTGATAAAAGAACCAAAAGGGAAATTTCCACCCCCAACTCATAAGTGTAAGGAGAAGTTGTATAAAAAAGACAGAGCTTGACCAACCCAGAAAATTAGATTGTGAAGAACCATGTGAGGGTTCAGGTTGGTTGGCCATACTGAGTGCTGAGAAAAAGAGTAGACAGAAGATAATTGTTGGTACTAAAAGATGAGAACTGTCATGCAAATGAACCCCAACAATAATTGCCAATGAGATATGTAATCAGCAGAACCATCGAGCTCTTTGGTCTGCAATAATAAGTAGCAGACCAGCTTAGGTTGGTTCTTGAGGATTCTGTGAGATATAGCTTTCGGTTTCAAACAAGTAAAATATGATCCAATAGTGACTCTTAACATCGTATGTCATATGTGCAGGCCAAACTGCCAGTGACATTTATCACTTCTTTCAATGAAAAGGAGACCAAGATGAAAAAAGAACTTGTTGAAACCATGGAAATCAAGTTCCTCAAGATTCTGTAGAAATTGTATCCCAGAGTCATCAATGCCAATGATAAAAAAGGGCGAAAAAGGGCAGAGTTCAAATGCACGAAAAATATTGCGAAACTCTAAGAAAGCATTATACTCTTTAAAATGAGATGAACCCAAACCAATCTCTCGACATAAGCTGCTTCAATCTATTTACAATAATAAAAAAAGGTGTATCTAAAAATAGCACTGCAACTGTTGTGTTAGGCATGGATGCAATATGCGGTAGCAGGGACAAGGCATGCCTTCATTTAGCCTAGAACGATCTGTTTGTGCAAAGATTCACATTAACAGAAAATAACAGAACTCGCTGAAACCATGGCAAGCAAAAGCACAGTAAATGAATATCTGATAGTACACTGCTCATAGCACAATAAAATTTGAAATTTCAAACCAAATAAATGAATCTCATCTTTCGTTAAGGAAGTTTGCATGGGAAGTATGGGAACTGGAAGAGTATATGTGTGTGTGACACCTAAGCATGATTGATATACCAGTAATAAAGACTTGTGTCTTTTATCATAGGAGTATTTTGAGTCTATTTTTTTTTAGCAAATAGTCTTTCCAACAGTCATAACTAGTGACTCGGTAATAAAGACTCGTGTCTTTTATCATAGGAGTATTTTGAGCTTTTTTTTTTTTTAAAACAAATAGTCTTTCCAACAGTCATAACTAGTGACTGCCTTTAATCCGAGCCACATTCAAAGAAAATCAACATTTCTTAATATTTTTGGTTTGTAGCCTTCAAAGGCTTTCTTGTCATGCATGGTGAAACTCAATCTTTTAATTATCTCTTACTCAAGGGGTCTCAACAAATCCTGTGACTTGTCCAAATATACTGAATGTAGAATCAACAAATTTCCATCTACATTTGTGAGCGCTCTTACCATATCACCTAACAAATTCTTCTTAAAAACCTCTTTACACAATACCATTGAGTTTGTTTTGGATGCACTCATAACCGCTAAAATAGAAAGAAAGGTTGCTGGTATATTACTGTTGACCCTAAAACGATGATCTGTCTCCATGAAGTCTTCCCTTGGGATGATTTTCACTACCTGTAAGCCGATTTCATCAATTTCATTAATGATTCTGCTCCATCTTTCTAGAAGAACTTGTTCCAAAAAGGCCATCTTCCTCAGGATTTTTTACTGGCTTGAGACATACAGCTAATTCCATTTCTTCAGCCTGACCATTACCTACAAATGTCTTATACAAACTTTATAGCCTACCAAAAGTATTTGGCTTGCATAAAACTCGATGCATTCGCAAGGCGTCATAAAAATTATCTCCTTACAATTCTACATTTGTGAGATGTCAAGGATTATGTCTTAGCTCATTAAAATGACTTTAAATAAAATATCTAAACTCTTCCATTCTTGTAATTTTTAAAAAAATATCAAAATCCTATCATAATCAAAATGCAATCAACACTACTCTTAATTCCTTAATCTCATCTGGATGAGCCCAACCACCTGCCAATTGTAAACCCAAGTTTTTTCCATTTAAAAAATATATATACTTACAAACTATAGTCTTGTACTAAATACTGCTTCATCTATGAAATATGTTTCAGTTAGATAAATTGTCTATATATAAGATCCATACTTTATTTGACCTATTTTATTTTAATCATATAGACTACTATGGCTATGTATGATCTTCCATCATCGGTGCCTAATCACTAACATGGATCTTTGATCTTATAACTTTGTTCTACTATGTTGTCACTTTGATAATTCGATTTTAATTTATATGAAACAACATTCTCTTTATTCCAGGAGTTTATTTACTTCTTTTTGTTAAGTTATTAGAAGCGTGAAATTAAAAAAAGAAAGATACAAAAATCAGAATTAAGAGAAACTGAGACAGAACAATTCAACACAGAGAACTATAATAGTTCACCTATTTGACTACGTCCTTTTTTAGCAGTTTGCCTATAGCAATCAATAATAATGAACAATATTCAATCGACTTATATAAAGCTTTTAAATAGAAATTAAGAGGCACATATTTGAAGGGCAAAGATAATGATGAGTATTGCGATTCACACACCCAAAAAGCTTCTACTTAGTCCAACTAGTGCTATGATGCTAGAGAACTTTCCCTACTTTGTCCCTACTATTACCTCTTGGCAATGCTGAGAGAATCTCAGTAGTACTCAAGTTTCTCCCATAAAACAATCATGGTCATGAGTGCATCAGCTGGATTCTTCCAGATGGTATGACCATTAGCTTCAGATGGTATTGGGATTCACACACCCAAAAAGCTTCTACTTGAAGTCCAACTAGTGCTGTGATGCCAGAGAACTTTCCCTACTTTGTCCCTACTATTACTTCTTGGCAATGCTGAGAGAATCTCAGTAGAACTCAAGTTTCTCCCCTAAAACAATCTTGGTGAGTGCATCAGCTGGATTCTATCAGATGGTATGACCATTAGCTTGTTGCTCCAACCTTGTTAGAATAGGTAAAAACTTTTAAAGATGCATCCTTTCCACCAAAATACAACACAAAATCAAAAGTACCTTTGAGATAGCTTAGGACCCAGTTGACTACATTCCAATCTGGTCTACCCAGGTTACTCATAATTATTCTCACCACTCCCACTGCAGGGCAATGTCCAAGCAAGTGCTCACCATAGCATGCATAAGGCTTCCTACAACTGAAGAATATGGAGTCCCATTTAATTCTTCTTGTTCCTCTTATGTCTTGGGTACATGGATGAACTTAATTGGAAATGATCAATTAATGAAGTGTTGAAGAATATGGAGTCCCATTTAATTCTTCTTGTTCCTCTTATGTCTTGGGTACATGGATGAACTTAATTGGAAACGATCAATTAATGAAGTGTTGATCTATTTGGCATCTATCATGCCAAACCACTCTAAAACTTTGAGAATGTAATGTTCTTGAGACAGCTTGATCTCTTTATTCCATCTATCTCGGATAATGGTCATACCAAGTATCCATCTTGCTGCCCCAAAATACTTCATTGCAAACCTTTATTTCAGTTCACCTATCAGCTTCATTGTAGAGTCGATAACTAACGTTTCATCAACATAGAGAAAGAGAAGAACAAATGTACATCAACATAGAGAAAGAGAAGAAAAAATGTACAATTGGGAAATCTTTTGTAATACACACATAGAAGAGATTCATAGTGTACAAAATGATTTTCTCAATCATGAAACTATCAAACTTGAGATGCCAAATTGCCTCGAGGCTTGCTTGAGCCTATATAAGCTTCTCTTTAATATGCAATATATGCTCCTGTCCATGCTTGACAAAACCCTCAGGCTGCATCATGTAAAGTTGTTCATTTCTGTCACGGTAAAGAAATGTAGTTTTTACACCACGTTGTTCAAGTTCAAGATTGTGAATAGTAACCAATCCTAAAATGGCTTGAATTGTAGTCATTTTGATGACTAGTGAGAAGATTTCGTTCAAATCGATTCTCTTTTGTTGATCAAATCCTTTCACAACTAACCTATCTTTGTATCTTCTCTGACCTCCATCTTCTTCTTTCAACCAAAAAATTCATCAGATTTTCAAGGCTCTCCATTTACTCTTGTACCGCATCCTTCCATTTTCGAGAATCAAATGCATTGCAAGAACCTTTAAAACTTATAGGCTCTACTTGATCAGAGACTAATAAATTTGGATTTGCCTCTTCTAAATATAGTACATAATAAGAAAATTTTGCTGGAAGTTTCTTTGTCTTGTTCATTTCCTCAATCAGGAGCATTCTTTGTCTTTTGAATATTGTCGATGTTAATATTTTGGTGTGTCTTCTTACTTCTTATCTGAGACTTTTAAAGAACTAGCATTGTGAGAATTACCAATCTTGCAATTTCCATCAAGTTCCTCCACTCTATTCATTGTCCATAAAAATGGGATTATGTAGCAGACCGGTTTGATTCACTCCTTGAGCCTCACTATTGCTCTCAGTTTGGTGTTTGAGATCATTTGCACCATGGTTGTCAAAGACATCCTTTGTGTGCATCACGGATGAGGAATGAGATCATGGGAAATCCAAGTTACATAACCACCAAAAAATACGTACCAAAGTTTTTTCTTCAGACGGTAAGGGATAGTGTTGCCTTCCATATAACTCAACATGGGGTGAATGTGGTGTCTTAGTCACTGTTTTTTCATTCAAATTGAAATTAAGAACAACTCACTGTGGTATGGAATTGACAGCATGTTGGACATTTCTTCGTACATCGTAACTTGATGGAGAACTCAGTAAGAGACTAGAGGCTACAGGGTGGTTTGTGTGCAATCTACTATTGCATTGATAGATGAGAGAAGATGTTCCTTCCTTGACACTGAACAATTTCCAATTTGCAGAGGCAACTTCTTCAGGTGATTACCTTGAGCATCATTTAAATGATAAATAGGGGAGCGTGTGGTTTGCAGAAAAGGAGTCATTATCATTTGGGAAAATAGAGGTAGAGGAGGATGGTGATGCGTTTGGGATAGGAACTAAAATAGAGATGGGTGAATTGAGATTCACTGGAGATGTTGACTGTAAATTATCACTTAATGATCCTCGTAAATTTTTATTTCCAAAAATTAATGATGGCACAAATTCTTTTACTGATTTTTCTTCGATATCTAATGCTGGAAAAAATTTCTCGTTGAAAAAAAAAAAATCTCTGCTCTGAATGATTTTTTTGTAGCTAGATTCAAAATTCTCAATCCGACTGGTCTTTATAATAGGCCACGAAAATACTTTTTAGGATTTACAATTCAACTTTGTTCTCTGTTCTTTTGGGACATGTGCATAAGCTTCAAATCCAAATACTCAGATGTATCAATATGAAATTCTCTTTCCCAAGTATTCTTCTTCCAGGATATTGAGATCCAACTGAGATGAGGAACTCTGTAAGATCAAATACACAGTTGTATTGGAAACTTTCGTGCAGAAATCTTCACCTAAACTTGCAATTGAATGCATACATCTTTCTTTCTCCACAATCGTTCTATTTGACCTCTTTGTAGCTCTCTTTCCTTAAGGTGTATAAGGAATGGTTTTAATTCTACAAATACCAATTTCATCATAGAAACAATCAAATTCAAAAGAACGAAATTCACCACTATTATCGGTTCGTAAATGATTGATCTTACGTCCAAACTTTTCAATCAAGATTTTAAATTATTTTTTATCGGTGAAATACTTTAGATTTCGTATGAAGCATATATATCCACACCTTTCTTGTGCAATTATCAAGAAAGTTAACAAAATAGTTAGCTCCTCCAATGGAGATCACCTTAGTGGGTCTGAAGACATCACAATAGAACACTATTAATGGTGTTTTCTTGTTTTCATTTCGAACTTTAAGAAGCTGACCTACTTTTGTTTTCCATAAAGACAATGTCAAAAGAAATTCAAATCAATTGATTTGAGACACAATAGTCATTGCCTCTTGGGCATAACATCAAGGCCCTTCTTGCTTGTGTGACCAAGCCTTGATGGCCAAAGTTCTGAGTTATTTTACACAACTGTCATGGTAGGTCCTACATCACCAAGACTACCAATTTTATCTCACTTTACAATAATCATTGAACCTTTTGATGACTTTCCATGTATCCATAAGAGGGGTAAGAAAACCTTGTGTATAGAGCTGACTTACTAAAATCATATTTCTTTTTAATTTTGGAACACAACATACATATTTTAGCAACCATTTACTAGCTCCTTTTAATGATGATAAAATGTCTCCTTTGCCAATGATCTCACAAGCTTTGTTATCTCCTAAATTTACTTCTCCAAACTTATCTTCTTGGTAATTTAGAAGTATTAAGTATATGGAAAGACATGAAATGAAGCGTCAAGATGCAAGACCAATCTAACATAGTATCACTTGTTGATATTATCAAGACACCATAATATGTTGTGTTAGCTTCGTTGTCCCACACTCTTTCTTATACTTTCTTGTAGTTTCCCCAATCTTTTTTCTTATGATCATATTTACCACAAAACCAACAATCCCCATTTCTTCCTCTTGACTTTGATCTCCTCCTTGACTTTGATTGCTTAGTTGATTAGGACCTTCTATGATGATTATTTCTGCCTCTATTGTGACTCTTTCCTTTAATCTTGGTGCTTACAACTGTTAAAGTTCTATCGGATGAGGATTCTTGGTTCTTTATCCTCATTTCTTCGCTAAGAAGAGTAGCCACTACATCATAAAAAATTAGCTTGTTCTTACTGGATATCAATGTGCTAACCTTTTCCACAACTCCATTCCAACTACTAGATAAAAAAATACACTCATCATCTCAAAGTCTATCATCTCAAATTCACTCTTCATGGCCTCTTTGAACTCACCAATTAGGAAATTATCATTTCTAGTGAAAATTAAGTCTTCCACATACAAGACAACAATCAAAACCTTACCATTTGTTGCCTTGATGTAGAGAGTGGGTTAACCATTACTTTTTCTAAAACTATTGCTCATCAAATATAAGTCAATCCTGTTATACCATTCCCGTGGAGCTTGTTTGAGTGCATAAAGAGGTCTCTTCAACCTATACACCTTGTGTTCCTCACCTGCAACTTCATAACTAAGTGGTTGTTCTACATATACCTCTTCTTTGAATACTCCATTTAAGATGGCAGACTTCACATCCATTTGATAAACCTTCTATTTGTGTTGGGCTACAATTACTACAACAACATGCACAATTTCCATTCTTGCAACCAGAGTATAAGTCTCATCATAATATCTGTCACACTATTTTTTGTACCCCTTGACCACCAATCATGCCTTATGCTTATCTATTTTTCCTTTAGCACTACACTTGGTCTTATAAACCCATTTAACTCCAATTACTTACTTCTTGGGAGGCATATCAGTTAACTCCCATATTTCATTTCTTTCTATATCATTAATTTTCTCATCCATGACATTACACCATTACTTCTCTTTCATAGCTTCTTCAAAATAGATTGGATGGCTATATGAAAATAATATAAAAAATTAACACTCTCATCATAGTCTTGATTATACCTTTCATCTTGGTATATCTCTCCTAGAATCTTAGTCTTTCTTGACAATAGGGAGACGAGAGTGGGATTAGAACTTTTAGTATTGCTGCTGCTACTATTTTGCATACCAACTCGTGCTGCCTAGAACTGCTAGGAGATAAATCTCTACATGTTTGAGGATGGTTTCCTTTTCCCTTTGTCTGGACCTACCTATATCTGCTACTCCTTCATCTTGTTGATCACCAATTTCATCTTCTTCATCAATAGTTGACACTTTACTTGAAGTTCTTGAAGATTCATCCACCGAGCCATCCCATGACTGATTTTCAAGAAACTCCACATCTCTTGAAATGAGTATCTTCTTGGTGATTGGATCATACAAACTATAGACCTTTGATTCTAAGCTATAACCTATGAAGATGCACTTCACACCTTTGTCATCCAACTTTTGCCTTTGTTCGTTTGGCACATGTGCATATGCTACACACCCAAACACTCTTAAGTTCTCAATTGTCCATCTATTTCTTGACAATGCCTCAAGATGAATCTTGTCACGGACTTTCTTTATAGGACACATGTTTATCAAGTATACTTTTGTTGTTAAAGTCTCTCCCCAATATTCAGTTTGGAGTCCCTTTGCTTTCATCATGCTCCTTACCATCTCAACAATGGTCCTGTTCTTCCTCTCAGTCACTCCATTTTGCTGTGGAGTATAACTAGTTGTAAGCTCCTTCTTAATACCATTTTTCTTGCAAACATTTACAAAATAATTGGAGGTATACTCCCCCTCTCTATCTGTGCTTAAGAATTTTACATAGTGTCCACATTCCTTTTTAGCCTAGGTTTTAAATTCAACAAACTTATCAAATTCATCATATTTTGTTTTCAAAAAATACACACATGTCCTACTAATGAAATCATCTATGAATGTCATCAAATAAGTACTCCCCCCAATAGAAGTGGTTTGCATAGGGACAGCTAAATCAGAATGCATTGACTCTAATGGTGCCTTTGCTCTTCTAGAATTACCAGAATTGAAGGGAAGCCTATTCTGCTTATCCAAAATAAAAGCATCACACTTGTCACATGAATTTATAATATTTGGCAAATCTTCTACCATTCTTTTCTTGGACAATAAATTTAAACTAGCAAAGCCAAGATATCCATACCTAAGATGCCATAGCTTGGAGGGGTATTCAATCAATGCCCTTTAGAGTATTTTGTTGATATATTATTGTACATGGATGCTTGCGAGCTACAACAATGACTTAAGAAAAGAAACATGTCTCTATCTTCAATGGGAACATCCAGCTCTTTGTCATTTGTTAGAATCTTCTTACTCCCATCCTTCTCATGAATGACAACGTGTCACTTTCCATCAGCACCTTGTAACCATTATGAATGAGTTATCCAACACTCATCAATTTGTGCTTCATACCTGGGGAAAAATACACATTTTTTATGTCCTTCTCACCTTGCTTGGTGTGGACCATGATAGATCCTTCGCCCACAAGGAGAATGGTTCCATTGTCTCTCATTTTCATTTCAAACTTGAAATTTTTATCAATGAATGAAAATAATCTTTCATTACCACTCATGCGATTGCTACAACCACTGTTCAAATACCAGATCTTAGGGATGCCTTCTTTAGCAACATCATACATGATGAAGGTTGTGGAATTATTTATATCTCCCATATTCACATCAGCCATATTTGCACTTTGCCTTGACCGATCACCTTGCTTCTTCCAGCATTCGCTCGCATAATGCCCAAATTTATGATAGTAATAGCATTCTACATTGCTCTTGTTAGAGTTGTAGTTTTTCTTACCTCCTTTAGAGTTATTTTGAGAATTTCTTGCTCCCTTTTGATTGTCTACTCATTTGAGCTTTCTCCTCCAACATTCCTCTGACCATTTCTTTGATGACCTCTACTTCCCAAGCCTCTACCAGAGCTATTTCTTCCTCTCCCCCTGCCTCTTGAATTTTCTTGAGCTTTGAAAGTTTGCACTTGGAAAGATGTAGTTGACCTGTTAATTCGATGCTCATGGGTTTAAAAAGTACGCATCAACTCATTCATTGTCAATGTGGTGAGGACCTTTGCTTCCTCAATGGTCATCACAAGATTGTCATACTTTTGAGGTAAAATTCTCAATATCTTCTCCACTATTCTTTGCTCTTCATACTCTTCTCCATTTGATTTGAGTTGGTTTATCAATCTAGAGATTCTTGAGCTGAAATCTACAATAAGTTCATTATTCTTCATTTGAAGGTTATCAAACTCCCTTCTAATCATCTATAGTTTCACTACTCAAACTTTATTAGTTCCTTTGAAATTCGTCTCAAGGATATCCCATGATTCCTTTGAATAGTTAGTTGTTGTTATCATAGGAAAATTTGTTTCTCTCATGGCTACATCAATCAAATTTAATGCTTTTGCATCCATTCTTCTTGACTCCTTCAGCTGAGTCTTTTGATGGTTGGTGAGGGCAACATACTATGTTGGGCAGTTACAACATTGAACCCATTCACCACAAACTCCCACAAGTCATTTGCAACCATAATGGTTCTCATTTTCTTTGTCCAAGTGTCATAATTATGTCCATTAAAGCACATGGCTATTGCCATGTCTTTCCTGTATCTCCTACCATATATTCTACATGACAAGGTCAAACACCTAGAAACAATTCCCAAAATCATGAGGATGTGGGGTCTTATAGCTTTGATACCATGTGAAAACTCTCAAAAAATCTAGCAACTCAGGAGATGAGGTCTTATAGCTTTGATACCATGTGAAAAACTCTCAAAAAATCTAGCAACTCAAGAGATGAGTGATTTATAGAGGACACCGAGCTCAACAAGAATAGAAATGACACTCGATCGACACTACTTGGTCGACACCATGCCGACTCAACTCAATTAACAAAGGAATAGAGTGAGCTTAGACAACTCGGTCAGGAAAGGACCAAGTGAGCTTAGCTAGAATAGAGACCGAGACAACTTAGTAAAGACAGGGAAGAACTCGGTCAACACAGGGATTGAGTTCACATGGTCAACACAGGGAACGAGTTCACTTGGTCAACACAGCTAGGTGAAGGATGCTCGGTCAGCACACGAATGTAACAAAGACCGCGTTAGGAGGAAGGAATGAATTAACAAGGGGACCGAGCTTGATGATAACCAACTTACAGTCTAGTTTCTTCCACCATTAAAATGCAAGACATATAGAGAGTTGCAACTCTATTTTGCACAAATACCAAACACAAGGCATAATAGATAGCAATGGAGACAACTATAGAAATCTAATGAACTAGAGATAGACAAATATGCTTGCTTGCTTGCTATCTATTTTAGAAATGATTCAACCTATGACAGATTTGGGAGCATGTGGCTTCAAACCATAACCAAAATACAACAACCTACTACTTCTACAGATAATATGAACTTGCAGCTCTAGATGGCTACATACAATAAAACTTGGAGCAATGACTGCTTCAATAGGACAAACAAAATAAACTTATCAAGAACAAAGAGATCTAATCATGTACTGATGCACACTCTGATCTTCTTCCTAATTTCTTGGACCTTCCTTCTGCTCTCTGAATGCTCTACTCTCTTCAAGTGATTTCTATTCTATAGAATGCATAATCATTCTTCCCTTTTTTGTCTTGTCGAAAGAAAACTTTCCCTCTCATTTTGAATTTTGAACTCACTTATCATGTTTAATGCTTCTCTTGGGTAGGTGGATGTCTGGGTCAAGGGGCAAACCATCAGTTTTCAACAACGAATAGGAAAATTTAATGTATTAACAAGTGTGTAAATCAATAGGGATTTGTACTATAAAAGTCCTCGATCAATATGCCACTTAAATGTTTAGATCTCCATTTTAAAGGCTAGTAGATTTTATGGATAAGAATTGCCTTTTTCTTTTGATATCTCCACTCTAAAATCCTTTAGTATATGGTTTTTTCCATGGAATTTTACAATCTCTTTTTATTCGCAGTTTTATATTTATTTAAGTTTGATTTCTTTGAATTCACTAAGACTATACTAGAAAATATGGGTTGTGTTACAAGATAACTACTATTGGTAGTTCTTTATTTATTTATGTTTGGTCTCTTTAGTTTCTTTGAGTTTACTAGACAACTTCTAGAAGTTCACCAGCTAGTAGACTAGGTGCTTCTCATTATTTCATACTATTGTAACTTGGTAACAAACTAGAAAGGAAACATTTTCAAGATCTTTGTTATTTTTTTCCTAGTTGCAAGTGGATATGGTAGTTATTATTATTCCATCGTATTGGTCTCATGTGTATATAAGCTTTCATATGCATATTTTGTCATATAAAATCTACCCAGAAAAGCAATACATCATTCTTCAGAAAGGGGCAATGAGCATCACAATCATATCTTTGGTAATTTAAATAGGGGTTAAATTTGGAAATTATAGTTGGCGTATAGCATACTGCATTGAGACTAAAGAAAATTTTAGTTTTAACTTGTTAGAACCCTTTTTTGTCCTTTTAGTTGATAGTTGTAAAAACTATGACCTTTCTACTATGGATGGTGAATGCCTTTGACCTTTCTACTATGGATGGTGAATGCCTTTAGAAATTGATAGGCACTTCGACTGTTTGCCACTTCAATTTTTAAGCCATCTTATTGACATGTATTTTATTTGTAGAACGAATTTTTATGCATGAATGTTTCAACCATAATACCTAACAAAACCAATCTTGCCATTATGCTTTGATGGCTGGCCTGATCTTGTTTCGTTTGATAAATTCTCTCAAACAAAGTTTGTGTCATGCCTAGTGTCTATGCTTCCACATTTTGCAGAGATATCCACTACAGCATTGCTGACTACAATCTAGTCAAAAATCCTTGATGAGCTATTTTTTAAGGTTTTGTTCATTCTTCTTCATTATTCCCAAAATAAAATGGAAAAGAAATGAAAGATCCGTAAGTTTTCAAATTTATATTATGGGGCTTCAAACTTCATTTTAAAGTATGTTGTAAAGCAAATTATTGTTTTGAAAAATTGTCCTGAAATTTTTGAAAACATACAATGGTGGAAAAGGCAAATGAATCACAAGGATGGGAAAATGAACAACACTGTGCCTTTTTTCGATAGTTGAAATAGTTTGAAAAAATTGTGTTTTCCCCTCTTTCAATTTGGTTATTCTAAAGGCATAAGAGATACTTGCAGGTTTTGTATAATGATAACATGGTCCAATGAGAGTTGAGGCAAAAGACTACACTAGTAATATGAGTACGAATATTATAGGCCTGTGTGAATGGTAGAATGAACTTTGCCAGGGTTGATTGAAATTATTTGGTGGCCACAATATTTCATACCGTAGAGTAAGTATTAGTTTTCCATCAACAACAAACAATAATTGTCTTCCTTCTACAAGAATAATCAAATAAAGGGGAAAAGCTGGGCTAGAGGAGTGGAGGAAAAGTGGGCTCCTTTGATGTTGTAAATAAAGATGAAGCAGTTAGTGTATGTGCAGGGGAATAATGTCGAGGAGGAAAAAGTGTTCCTTACTAGAAAATGGTGAAAACAATTTCAACATATGATTAGAAACAATGCACAATTAGAAAATGTTTCCTGCAGCCAAAACAGGAACCCCATTTCAACTGCATTGACAAATCTCTGTGGTGAAAACGAAGGGAAAAGTACATTGTGCACTTGAAAACTTCAAATAAAGGAAAAAATAGGGAAATTTGTAAAACGAAAGCGGCAGTCAAACCCATAGAGCAGGCAAAAGCCATGGCTATCATGAACGAGATCAAAGTCCAGTCACTTTTCTCCCCTGCTTCTGAAAACTCATCATGTTCACGAAATGGCAATGGCGGGCAATCTTTGCTACCCATCTTTTCAGGTAGATGCCTCTTTTATCATGAAATTGCTTGTGTATATATGAACTCCTTCCATGTCAATGAAAGTCAATGTGAACAGCAGATGATTGTGTGAAAAAGAATCTCGTTTTATTGATTTATTTATGACAGATATTAAATTGTTGAGAACTTTCGTGTTTGACGGATTTACCGTGTAGAGGAGTGGGGGGATGTATGTTCTGTGAGGGTCAATTTGCTCAAACCAGTCGCTTCAGTATTGCGGGTCGTTTACGCTCCCTCTTTTAAAGTTTGTCCCAATTGTGTTTTCAGTGAAGTTTATTTTTACTGGACAATCGGGTCCACTTTCCGATTATTAAAATTGATTGACGTTAAGTTTTCAAAGTCTCCAGTTTGATTTTTCTATTTTAAATATTGAGTTACACTCTAGACGATTGTGTCACTTTTCTTGTGGACGGTTTCAAATAAATTTAAATATATTGAAAGGAGATTTGGATATTTGATTCAGGTATCTGAGGAATATTTTCCCCTAAGACCTTTGAAAATGAATATATATATATATATGAAAGAGGAAATCGATAGTTGATTAATATAATGGAGGAATATGTTTTTGTGTGGACCCTTGTTATTATTATTAGTATCAATATTTTAATTATAAAAATACTTTTATGTATAGGTTAAGTTGGCATTAGTCTCTTTCAGTTAGTGTCATTTCTTTATTCTACAGCTTCTTCAACCCCCGGTATCACGAAAATTTAGGGTCCGTTTGGTTCGTGGAATTTAAAAAACCCGAATTTCTACAAACCTTGGTTTAGCCAAATCAAGGTTTTGTATATCTTCATTCCGATTTTTGAGATTTTACTGAAACTGTTTGTTTCACTCGGAAGATGCATGTGAAGACACATTTTTATGCGTAAGCTTGGAGTTGAAGGTAAATTTCAAAAAGTATTCCAATCTATTGTTTTTACACTCCTTAAAAAACAAAACCAGGTTTTGATTTTCAATTCCTACTTTTTTTAAGAAGTCGCAAAACCTGGTTTTGAGGCAAAATTGAAAGTCGCGTATGCTAATTCCATTTTGCAAATTTTGAAACAAATGCACAAATTTTCAAATCCGAGTTTTGAAAAAGCCAATTCCTGTCATCTTCCAGGAACCAAACGGACCCTTAAAGAATATCCAATTTCACTATCATCCAACGTGGAGATTATTTATTTATTCTGCTCAGCTACTACTTGGACAAACGTAAAGGTTATCTTGGTCAATCTACCAATCAGCCAATTCAGTGCCCATGTGCTTCTGAGCTCATGTCCCTATATCCCATTTACTTCGATTTTTTTAGTCTTTGAAACCAAAACGAAGGGAATCTTTTCTTTAAATCAAGTGGTAATAACCAGTAAACTTTACCAATGTATTGCTACAGAAGCCTCTTCTGGTTATAAATTCTGAGATGTAGGCTTGTTATTACAATCACATTCAACCAAAGTTTGAACGATTTGCTACTCAATTCCACTGAGTTGTAGATCCAGGATCTGCAACAAATCAGATCAAAGATGGCATCGGGACTTGCTCTTGCATTTGTCAAAGGTGTCATGGGAAAGCTTGGGGAGATCGCAATAGAGAAAGCATCGGATGAGGCATCTCTGCTTTTCAACTTCAGAAGTGACTTTCTGTGGTTGGAGGAGCAGCTCGGCCAATTATGTAATTCTATACAGGCTGCAGATCAGGTAATTGGGCACACTGATGGTGTGAAAAACTGGCTGGCTCGAGTGAAGAATATTGCTTTTGATGCAGAAGATATTATTGATGAGTGTGCTGTTGAGCATCTCTATACTTCTATCCATGTGATATTTCGGTATAAGATGGTGAAGAGGATTAGAGAGCTCAAAGGTAGGATCAGCTCTGCCATTGGAGAGGCACAGCGGCTCAAGCTCTTTCACGATGTAACCCATTTGAGTCAGCCTTCAACAAGTACATCCACAACTAGTGGACGAGGAGATTTGAGAAGATGGCCGACTATCTTCGAGAGAGATTCACCGGCAGTGGCCATTGACTACAAGGTTGATGAACTGCTGAGATTGTTAGAGAATTCCTCTGTGGGAGTTGTTGCCGTCCTCGGAATGGGCGGCCTGGGTAAAACATTCCTTGTGCAGCATATCTTCGACAGGACAAAACATAGGTATGACTGTTCTGCCTGGATTACTGTTTCACAGAGTTTTTCTCTTAGAAGTTTGCAATGTGATCTAGCCGCCCAAATTAGTCTGCAACTTGAAAGTAGTGTAACAGATAGGCTAGTGGCCCAGTCCATACATGATAGATTAGAGGGAAAAAGATGTTTGATTGTTCTAGATGATGTATGGGGTAGTAGTGTAGAAGATAATTTGATATCAGGGCTTGGGCTTCCCAGGGGGCGTAATAAACAGTGTAAAGTAGTAGTTACCACAAGAAGTAGAGATATTGCCGAGAATGTGAATGCCCATATCTATGAGATGCAACATCTCTCAGATGGTGAAAGTTGGAATCTGTTTTGTCAATATGCCTTCCCCGTTAGTGAGGAAAATAGGCCGCCTCAGAAGCTTGAATGGTTGGCTCATCAAATTGTAGGAGAATGTGGGAGGTTGCCACTCGCTCTAAAGACAGCTGGTGCATCAATGGCCAAGACTTCCCTCACATCGACAGACTGGGAGTCAAAGTTGGGGCAGCTAAGAAAGATCGGAAAAGGAGAGGACTCCATCATGAAAATTTTAAAGCTGAGTTATGACTCTCTTTCTCCCAATTTGAAAACTTGTTTTTCTTATTTATCCTTCTTTCCAGAAGACACACATATTTCATTTTCTAATTTTAAAATTCCAAAAGCTATCTTCCAGGACTTTGTAATATATTTGTGGATAGCAGAAGGATGTATTCCCCAAGAGGAAGACATAGGACAACAGTGGGAAATAGGGCTAAATTATCTACATCAGCTTGAGAATTTATGTTTGCTAGATGTAAACAGAGTTTATAGTTGTTACACTATGCATGACTTGTTGCTTGATATGGCTGTAAATATATGCAAAGAACATGGGTGCGAATTTGACCTTCCTTTAAAAGAAACAATTTGCCGCAGGTTGTTACTAGCCAAAAAGGATTTAGATAGTAGAGTCATTTCAGAAAGACCTCTTCTTTGTCCGCGATTTCTTCGGACGCTGTCATTATCTAAGAATCCTGGCATTTCAAGAATTCCAAAAAAGTTGGTTGATCGTGCAAGAGTACTCCGGGTTATTGACTTGAGCCGCACTGCCATCTCCACCTTGCCAAAATGTGTTGGGAAGTTGAAACTTCTTAAAGTTTTGAATTTGTCTTACACACAGATCAGTGAGGTACCTAAGTGTGTCAGAAGACTCAAGAGTCTTCAGTTCTTTGATGTTTCCTTCTGTAAAGAATTAAGACTTCTGCCTGATTGGATAGGTGACCTCAAATGTCTTTCCCATCTCGATATACAGAGGTGCTCAGATGGGCTTGTTCGCAATCATATGCCCAAGGGAATATCACAGCTCTTGAGTCTGAGGACACTGAGATCAGATTTCTTCCCAGTGTTTATTGAAGAGAATGAATTCCTAACTGTTAAAGATGTTGCAAATTTGATCAATCTGGAAGAAATAAGGTTCTGTTTAAAAGATGAACGAGCTTTGGCAAGTGTAGAAGATGGAGTCCTTCAGAGTCTGGTGAAAATGAGAACTCTTGCAGTAAAGAATGCCATCCCTGCAACAACTTCAACTCTTCCAATATTTCCAGAGAAAATGACTGTTATGAAAGGTCTTCAGCATCTTCAACTATCGTGTTTCTCTGTGCCCAGTTGGATATGTGGAATGGAAAATCTGACACTACTCGTCTTGGATAGCTGCAGTGATTATCCATCACTCCAAAAGATGCCCAACTTACAATTCTTAATTTTCAGGAATGATTCGAAATGCAGAGAATTGCCAAAGGAGTTTGGAGAGAGCGGGGTATTTCCTAAGCTGGTTGACCTGCAGATTAAAAACTTCCCTCTTTTGGAAGAGTTGCCGACATTGCAAGATGAAGCGATGCAACGTCTGGAATCAGTAATAATAAACAATTGTCCACAGATGAAGAGAGCTCCAGAGGGGCTGGAGCGGTTGAGAAGATTAAAGGGCATAGATGTTTGTAAGGTGAGTGGTGAGTTAGAGGAGAGGTTAAAGGAAGGTGGGGAAGACTGGAATAAAATTAAAGCTCAGAATTTCCGCATCCAAATTATCTTCTTTTAACAGCTTTGGGACTAAAGAAGATTGTTCCTTTAGTTATAACAATGAAAATATTGAGCATGTATTTATATTCAAATAAATCATTTATACTTAATGATTCAAAAATATATTCAAATGAAGGCAAGTTTTGATTATAATTTAATTAAATGACTTAAATAAAATTGGAGTTTATTTTATTGTTATTTAAGGCAGATTTGATTTCAAGTGTGTATATTATAAAATATAAATTAATAATTTAATATATATTTATTATTAAAGAAAATTTATTAATATAAAATAAATAGTTTTAAATTAAAAATATTTAAATACTTGAAGAAAATAATTGATAACTAAAATTAAAGCATAAATTTTATTGTATCTGAGTTGTTTTACTTAGTTAATAGTTATATCTATATCTATATCTATATCTATATCTATATCTATATCTATATCTATATCTATATCTATATCTATATATATATATGTTTCAATTTCTAATAAAGAATTATTTTATTTTATCTTAATAAGTGTATTAATTTTAATCGTGTTTTTGAAAATGACATTATTTTATTTTAATTTAATTTAGTTGACTTAATTTGTATCTTTCTTAAAAGTTATTTTATTGGCAAATGATTTCACTAATATGATTATTTACTTGTTAAAAGTGATGAGCCTAGAATAACCATAGTGAGAGGTGGACATGACATCATAGCAATAATATAAGGAGCATTATCAACTTCATTTAAAAGAAAATATTGACAAGACAATCAAAGATCTCTCATTATTTCTTGCAGCTAAATCTACATAAGCATGATGGGAAAAATCCATAGATTTAATGTGAAGTGAGAAATTAATATTAATTAAAATAGTAAAAGTAGTAGAATTTATATTCCTAAAATAACGAAAAAATGGTCACCCTAAAAGCATTTTGAATTTACATGTAAATTTATAACAAAAGCATGATCGATCTAGAAAATGTCATAATTTTTGGTATCTTTAACTATTGTTTTCTATTAGTGTTAAACACTTAGTCATACACTAGGCAAAATTAGTCGGTCATCACTGCGATTGAGCTACTTTATATAGGTTGAGTCGTGTGAGAGACTTGTAAATAAACATGTATATGTCAAGCTCTATAGGAGTCGAGCAAGTCTTTATTCATCGAATATTTTTAGTACAAGCTGAGCATAATGATTACTACATAGTCAAAGCATAGTGAATGTTGAGCACAGTAGAGATTGAGTGACAACAACAAGAATAGTGAATGTTGAGTATTAGAAATAGTTTATACTTAGCTACATAGAATTGAAATTCAAGTTAGGAATGAAGCAAACTTTGAGGTAAACCATTTTAGGCAGACATGGACATGACATTTAATATTTGTAGAGGTTGTTACAAGTTTTTTGGTGTAGATTATGAATACCTATGGGAGGTGATCAACCAATCAAATGGAGAGGCAAATAAGAGAAGCATCTAGAAAACTCTTTAGAGAAGTTGTTAAATAGAGAAGATCAAAACCCATTTTGATATGTGTTGATGAAGGTAATAAAGGAGTGAACAAGTTATTCCTGTGATCACAGGGAAGATCAAGGTGATAGTGTGAACATTACAGTGAAGGCAAAGAAATCAACTACGAAGAATAGAAGAAGAAACTTTCAAAGTAGTAAAGGACAATAAAGCTATATCAGATTAGAGATAAGACTATCTTGAAGAGAGGAGATCCAAAATATTCTTATTAGAAGCAAACTAAGCATCAAGTACTGAATCAATTTTAACAGATTGAGTCACAAATAATCTCTTAACCGAGCGATTTTAACAAACCTATATATAAATCTCTTAACTAAGTCCTTACTTTGTTGTAAGTATAAAATCCTCTCACAAGGTGAGACCTATCAATATCAAACACCATTAAAAGGGAAAACCCCTCATAGGGAAGATCATCAAAAGTGATCAAATTGTAACCCTAAAAGGTTAACTTTATTACTGCACTAGTGAAGAGTTATGGGTGTCATCCCCAACCCAGGGAGGGTTTCTAGGTAACTAATCATTGTGTTATGTGTTTTCATTTCATGCATGTGATTGACAATTATACCTACATGTTACAGTATTTAAGCTTACAAATTTATGATATGCATGCATTAGAAATGAGATGGTAAATATGGTCAATGCACTGAAGTTGTGGTAAAAGTTAAAAGTGTTACAAATCTTGATTCACCTTCCCCTCCTTTCAGTATCTTAGTTTTCCAATTAAAACTTCCAATAACTGGTTCAAAGAAAAGGTTCTCTTGAAGAATTTTAACAAGTTGGAGATTGGATCTTAGAGATGGAGGCTTATAAATTGGGAAAAGTTATTGACAATCAAGTGATTGACATCCAACTCATACTGCAACAACTTGAAACAACAAGAAAGGAACTGAAGAAATCGTTGTCCTTGAATAGGAGAAAGTAGTTGGCTATTCAAATAAAAGAGTATAACTATGAGGAAGTTGACACTACAAGACTATTTGAAACTATAACTCCTAGTGGGAATGATGTAGTCATCGCAGATCTACAAGAGAAGAACAATATCCTAAATGAAGAAGTTAGAGGACTAAAAAGAGATTGTTCCTTCAATTGTAACATTGAAAATATTGACCATGTATTTATATTCAAATAAATGATTTATACTTAAATGATTTGAAACGTATTCAAATGAAGGTAACTTTTGATTATAATTTAATTAAATGACTTAAATAAAATTGTATTTTATTTTATTTTTATTTAACAGATTTGATTTCAAGTGTGTATATTATAAAATATAAATTAATTAATAATTTAATATATTTAGTATTAAAGAAAAATTATTAATATAAATTTTTTCATTTTAAATTTAACAATATTTATATACTTGAAGAAAATAATTAGTAATTAAAATTAAAGCAAAAATTCTATTGTATATGAGTTATGTTATTTAGTTAATAGTTATATAATTGTATATGTAAGTTTCAATTTCTAGTAAAGAATTATTTTATTTTATCTTAGTAAGTGTATTAATTTTAATCTTGTTTTCAAAAATGTCATTATTTTATTTTATTTTATTTGTATCTTTCTTAAAGTTATTTTATTTGCAAATTATTTTACTAATATGATTATTTACTCATTTAAAAGGTTGTTAAAAGTCATGAGACTAGAATAACCATAGTGAGAGGTGGATATGACTTCATAGCAATAATATAAGGAGCATTATCAACTTCATTTAAAAGAAAATATTGATAAGACAATCAAAGATCTCTCATTATTTCTTGCACTTATATCTACATAAGCATAATGAGAAAAAATGATAGATTTAATGTAAAGTGCGAAATTAATATTAATTAAAATAGTAAAAGTAGTAGAATTTATATTCCTAAAATAACAAAAAAATCCTCAGCCTAAAAGAATTTTGAATTTACATGTAAATTTATAAGAGAAGCATGATCGATCTAGAAAATGTCAATTTTTGGTATCTCTAACTATTGTTTTCTACTAGTGTCAAACACTTAGTCATGTGCTAGGATTTGGTCATCATTGTGATCGAGCTCTACTTTATATAGGTTGAGTCATGTGATAGACTTGTAAATAAACATGTATATATCGAGCTCTATAGGAGCCGAGCAAGTCTTTATTCGTCAAGTATTTTTAGTACAAGATGAGCATAATAATTACCATGCAATTAGAGCATAGTGAATGTCAAGTTGCACAGTGAATTCCAAGCACAGTAGAGACCAAGTGAGAACAAGAAGAATAGTGAATGTCGAGTATCATAAATAGTTTGTGCTAAGGTACATAGAATTGACATTCAAGTTAGGGATGATGCAAACTTTTCTCTAAACCATTTTAGGCTAGCATGGACATGACATTTAATATTTGTAGAGGTTGTCACATGTTTTGTGATGTAGATCACAACTCCTTATGGAAGGTGAAAAAGAGAAGCATCTAGAAAAATCTTTAGAGAAATATTTAAATAGAGCAAATCAAAATCCATTTTGATATATGTTGATGAAGGTGAGAAAGGAGTGAACAAGTTATTCATGTGATCATAAAGTAGATCAAGGTGATAGTGCAAACATTACAATGAAGCCAAAGAAATTAGTTATGAAGAATCGAAAAAGCAACTTCAAAGTAGTAAAGGACAATAAAGCTATATCAGATCAAAGATAAGACTATCTTGAAGAGAGGAGTTCCAAAATTTACTTATCAATTAAGGGTTAGGTAATAAATCAGTTTTAACAAATTGAGTCACAGATAGTCTCTCAACATAGTGGTTTTAACAAACCTTTGTAAATCTCTTAACCAAGTTCTTACGTTGTTGTAAGTATAAAATCCTCTCACAAGGTGAGACCTAACAATATCCAATGCCTTTAATAGGGTATATCATTAGAAGTGATCAAATTTTAACCCCAAAAGGTTAACTTTATTATTGCACTAGTGAAGAGTTGTGTGTGTCATCCCCACCTGATTTTTACCTTCATCTTAGAGGGTTTCTAGGTAACCAATCATTGTGCTATGTGTTTTTATTTCATACATGTGATTCACAGTTAGACTACATGTTAAGCTTAAAAAGTTATGTTATGCATGGATTAGATATGAGATGGTAAATATGGTGAATGCAATAAAGTTGTGGTAAAAGTTAAAAGTGTTACAAATCTCGATTCACCTTCTCCCCCCCCTCTCTTAGTATCTTAGTTTCCCAATTAAGATGTCCAACAATTGGTATTAGAGAAAAGGTTCTCTTGAAGAATATTAACAACTTGGAAATTAGATCTTAAAGATGGAGGCTTATAAATTTGGAAAGGTTATTGACAATCAAGTGATTGACATCCAACTCATACTACAACAACTTGAAATAGCAAGGTAGAAATTAAAGAAATCCTAGAATAAGAGAAAGGAGTTGGCCATTCAAATAAAAGAGTATTTGAAATTATGAGGAAGTTAACACTACAAGACTATTTGAAACTATAGCTCCTAGTAGGAATGATGCAATCATCATAGATCTACGAGAGAAGAACAATATCCTGAATGAAGAACTCATAGGACTAAAATGAGAGCATGAGATCCAATTTGTAAGGCTATGTGAAGTAACTAAACAAAAGAAGAAAGCTGAACAAGATAAGGTCATAGCTGAGGAAGAAAAAATATTGATGGCAACAAGACTTGAAGAAAGATCATCTAATGTGCAAAAGCTTACAAATACTCAACTAGACATGATGAATCAACTGATGCTTGTAAATTAAGAGATAAATAGAAAGGATATGGAGATAGAAAATTTGAGATCACAGAATTATCTACAAAGAAATGAATTGAAGACTAAGAAAGAATATGTGGAAAAATTGAACAAAACTACTACATTTGAGCCCAAATTGCGATAGTAGGCCATCACAATTCATCGCCCAAGTGACACCAACAAGAATTGGCTCCTGTTAGCTAGGCATCGAACTTTTGTTGTCACAACTTGTGACAGAAAGGATGTCCATCATGATTGTGATGCCTAAAGCTATCATAAATTGAAGCAATACAAGCCAAGAGCTCATCTTTACACTATCACAATTGTGATGACTATCCATCGGAGACACCATCGCGCGTGCGACGTGTATGGGACAATAATGTCATGGACCAATGGTTAGATGTTGTACCAATATATCACAATAGTGACATGTATGTGGCAACAATGTTGTGGGACCAACAGCTAGCTGTTGGAATTACAAAGACTTGTTGTATTCATAAAACAAATTGGCAAAAAAAGTTGAATAGCTATGATGCTCTCATAAACTCCTACATAAAATGAATCCAATATTGAAAAATTCCCCCTAAGAAATAATAGTTCAAGTGAAATAAACACATGAAAAATGAGAGAGAGAAAGAGGAATATACTTACCAATAGACATTGCCATCACATCTGTGGTCATGGTACATGTTGAGTGAGCTTTATTGTTTTTCTATTGTGCCAAGATCTCTTTGTTTATATACATACATACATACATACATAGACACACACATATGTGTGTGTATGTATATATAATATGTACATACATATATATGTACATACATACATACATATATATAGGGATCACAAGGGAATGACAACGAAATGCAACAATCACAAGGGAACATATATATATATATATATATATATATATATATATATATATATATATATATATATATATATATATATATATATATATATATACTTATTATTGAAAACAATTGAACAATTGTTGTCTTTGATGTTACACAAAATGTCATATCTTTATCAATCAATGTATGTCGAGCTCACTTGGGCAATGAAGACAATTTTCAGTGACTACCAAGCATTCTAGTGTTTTCCTAGTTGAGAAGACAGTGTCTACCAAATTCACTTAGGCTCCACAAAGAAGTTTGTTGAAGTTGAGCATTAACCAAGCTCACTTAGTTAACAAAGGAAAATTGGATGGAACTAGTGCTAACTAAGCTCACTCAGTTACCAAAGGAAGTTTGTGAAGATGTGTGTTAACCAAGATGACTTGGATAAAACAAGAAAATCATTTCTGAGTTAGTGTCTACCGAGCAAGGTCAACTAACAAAGGATTTTCTTGTTTTGGCATATTGAGTTTAATGGAATTGTTTGATGGTTCTAGTTGATTGATGAGATGAATAGTAATTGTATTAAGTTGTATTCAAGCCAACTTGACTATGTACATGATATATAAATATAAGGTCAAATTATGTATTGAATCAAAGTGGGAAAGGGGAAGATAAGAGATGCTTAGAGGAAGTAAATTGGAAGGATGATAGAGTATCCTTGGTGAGTTGTAGAGAGCTATCTAAGTTGAGATATGAAATCAAAAAAGATAAATTTGCATCAACAATCAGATCATATCATTGTTACTCTCCAACCATTGTAGCAATGTATTAAATCTCTTAACAGAGTGGGCCTAACAATTATTTGTAAATCCTCTAACAAGGTGGCATTTCTCTTTGAAGTGTCTAAAGACCTCTTACAAGGCCACTCCTAATAGGGTGATTAAATCCTCTAACAAGGTCACACATGACATTGTGTTTTGTAACCTTTAATAGGGTTGGCTTCTAATAGGGTTCACTTCAGAAAAAGTGAAAACTAGTAACTAGTTATAATTGGTAGCTTTCCTAAATTAGGTTTCCACATTAAATCTTGCTATCACTTTTTTTCATGTTACTTTCTTCATGTATATGCAACTAAGTTAATTAAGGTTAATCACACTTAATATCTTAATATTTGCAAGTTAATTATTTTTCGAGTAACAGTTATTATTGTAGTACCTATCAAGTTACAACATATTACTAGTGTTAACCAAGTTACCATAGTTTTATGTAGAGTTTATGTTTTGTTCTAACAATTAAGGGATCTAGGATTTATTTTTGTAGTAATTGATTCACCCCTTCCCTCTCATATTTCCAACACATACATACATACATACATACATGTATACATAAATATATAGAGAGATCTTTTTTAAGGTGCTAATTGACTTACCTTAAGATCCTACACACGAATAATGCATAATGTGGATGGGATCCTTACCTACTCTATATCTTGGTCTTTAATGGTTAACCTTTGATGTTGAATAATGCGGATGGGCTCCAAAGAAAGATTCATGTCCTCTACCTGTGAAGTAGCCTAATCAATCATATGGGTCACATTGCAAATCTACAATCTCAAAATAAAAACATAGAAAGCATCATGGATGCATGATAGGCTAGGTGGAAATACTAAGTGATAAGAAATAGGTCCAATCCTCTCTAGGATCTCAAAAGGTCCACTGAAATGTGGTTCTTACTTAGAGCCTTTCCCATAATGGATAAGGCTCTTCTATAGATGAACTCTCAGAAACACTCAACCACAAACATAAAAGTATTGATGCAACCTATGGAAATATACATACTACTTATGTTGATCCTAGACAATCACCAAATGCTCTCTAATCTAAACAATTTGATGCTCCATATCCTAAAGCATCTTGGGACCCCAAACAACTTGATCCCACAATCGATCCCAACAAAGTAGTATGACAAGGTCTACCATATAAGGCTTGAAAAGGTGATATGCCAAGAGAAATATAACACCCATTATTATAGGAAAACTCAACCAAGTGAAAATACTCCTACCACTTTTCTTGTCAATCCATCATGTATATGTGAAGTATGCCCTAAATAACCTAATTCACCAACTCAATCTATTCATCTATCTTTGGGTGATAAGAAGAACTAAATTTGACATTGGCCACAAGAGAAGCATTACCCAATACCACCATATATTTATCCACATCCTCCATGAGGATCACTAGACTAATGATGGATTCTTGTACTACAATTTTGTTGTCTTCCCCAGGCTAGATGATTTTTTTATGATTGTCTCACTCACCCTCAATCGCGTGACTGTCCTCCTCAAGCATCAATATTATGACCACGTATTGACTCTAGAATATCATTTCCTACCAACCTGACAGTTTTCACCTCTTAAGGGTGCTAACTAGGTACAAGTTGGCCCAATGGACTAGATCTATCAAGAAGGCACATCTTTTTGAGATGTGGAGCCTAATCAGACATAGAGGTAAATTTTTTCCCCATTTTATTTGCCATGATTTCCCCCTAGATTTTACTATGGGGTTAAGGGTCCTAGTGCCCCTTGTGGGGTTTATGGGGCAGAGCCCTAAGTACGCTCCCTATTCTAGTACAAGGTGGGGTTGAGGGGTGATGCCCCCACAGAAATTTTCGAGGGTAATGCCTCCGAAAGCTCAATGAAATTTATTATTGTAAAAGGTATCACCTACTATTTTTTTATTGGATGACTTAGTCTAGCCCTAATTCTTTAAATGGAAAAAAAAAAAGATTGTATAAAATGGCTTAGGGTTAGGGATTCCATAATGTATGATGAGGTTGTAGCTTCTTGCAGTGGTATTGAGTTGCAATGGATTGTAGATTGTAATCATTGGATAATAATAATATTGGACTTGTTGTTGGTGGATGTAGCCCATGGATTAGGTGAACCACATTAAATATTTGTGTCATGTATTCTCTTCTATGGGTTTTATTATTGTTTGATATTGGTTGTATTAGTATGTAACTAATATTTCTATATGTGGTTAATCTTAACATAACTGACCCTATAGGTTATGCACTAAATTTGCATACCTTCTCTATTTTTGTAAACTCTAGCCAAATTGCTCTTAGCAATCCATACATTTTCTTTTATAGAAAATGCAAGTGTCCTAGGTTGGAGCATGTAGATATCCCCAACAATAGAGTCCTTAAGGCCCTAAATGAAGTGATGAACTTCAAAAGTACCTCAACAAGGTTGTAGCTCAAGTATTGTCTTACCTCAAAAAATATCATCTCATATTATTCCATTGTCATGTTTCCTTGTCTAATCTTGTGGAACACATTCACTCAAGCATCTCTATACTAAAAAGATAGAAACTTCTCCCTAAATATCTCCTATGTGACATTCTTCAAGATAGTTTGGATATTTTTATCATCTATGTCCCACCAAGTGGAAGCATGATCTGGCAAGTGTGTAAGTGTGCAATGCGCTCTCATGTTTCTTGCATAAGGATGCATAGAAAAATAATGTCTTAGATCCAACAACCAAGTTTTGGTCTTACCGCCACCTCCATTTCCAATAAATAAAGGTGGTTGAGACCATTAAAGGTCTCTATTATGTCAAATAATAGTGTGTACTTGTCACCCTTATCTCTACCTCTCATGTGTGCCCTTCTAGTATTGGGTGGTGTGTAAGAATGCTCACACTCTCCTCTCTTTTCTTCATGCTCAGACATATGGAAGTATCCACCCTATGATCCTGCTAACTATGAACCACTATGTTGAGAACTCTTGATCCAAGGTCCTAACCAAGCTATGAGATCTTGTAATAATGGAATAAATGCTTCAAATCCACCTTGATTCTCTCCCCATCTGTCCCCTTCTTCTCGATGATCTTCCTCATGGTTCCTCTAGTTGGCATTATGTTGACTATGAATTCTTCCATGTCTGCATGTAGGAGGTATCCTTTATGGGACAACAATACACGTTTTAGAATTTTATGAAAGCATATAAGACTATACATTAATCACAAACCTTTTCATAACAAGTATTAATATATAAAGAGCTCAAAATCTAGATATTGTAATGGGAACATAACACAAAGATCCCAATGTTTGAACACGGGCTTTGATATTAGATGTAATGTGCAACCCTAGGAATCCTGGAACAAGGATAAAGCATAGAATAACATACTTTTTCTATAAATAAAGCATAGATACATGCATACAAAAACCATAAATATCATAATAGAAGACTTAACCAACTAACCAAAATTTCCCAAGCATTCATTACCTATAATATGCATGCATTTCCATCTAGGTGATTAATCATGTAAGATTAATTCTATTAGCCATATTAACATTAGATGCAATATTCATTTTAATGTCCAAATATAAATTCCTACGTGATTACACATACAAGTGCATTTACCGTTCTAAACTATAAAAGGATGAGATAACCTTTCAACAAACCCAAAAATAGTTGATAGGCAATCTATTCCAATTTGGGGAGGTGCAACTCCCAAATGAGTATCTGTAATATCAAATCACAACCTTAAAAAATGTCTAGAATTACACAATGTTTAAGGTACAATGACTCTCCCATAGTATCATAAAATACAACCTTGGAGGGCATGTGATAAACTAGTGAGTTGCATGTGATACAATTCCTTCTATCATACAATAGAACTCTAAAAGGTGTGTGATAAACTCTAGTATTGTACAACATAATCTTAACCTACATACAATGAAACTCACACCTATATGCAATGAAACACTATCCAATATTTCATCATATGATTTGATGCACTCAAGGGGTATGACAAAGTACCCTACTCAAAGTTAAGACACTAATTAAAACCAAAATGCAAGTAAAACCTCCACACTAAGGAGTACATTTGTATTTAGGAGATAGGGACTCAATAACATCAATACAACAAGTAGTATCATCTAACACATTAACCTCTAAAGAAAAATTATAGACCATCACAATGAGAATATAACATTGGTTACATAAAATGTGCATCAAGTAACTACATAAACAACAAGTGGAACATACACCAAGATAAGATCGAGAACCAAGTGAGCATCAAGCACTAATCCTAAAGATGGAGGAAGATCATCTATGCACTTTGATCCATAGTAGTGGTTTAGGTAGTGACATCTCCCAACTAAATGGAACTTGTAGGTCACCCTACCATGCTCATGAAGATAGAGACCCAACCACAGTCAAATAATACAAAATCATCCAAGGCTTACACACACACACCAAACAGTGCATGCCACAAGAATTAAATGATCATGAATGCAATGCACTATACTACATCAATTTATGAGCACACTATAGGATAACTACATAGGGATTCTAGTGGAGTGTACTTTCTTGGCTCATACTAGCCCAAGATTTCTATGGTATGGCAACCAAGCTCCATTGAGAGGCCTCATACCTGGTATGGTAATTCAACTCCAAAAATAGGCCTCATACCATGCCCTTGCACCAAAAACTATAGAAGACTGGCTACTATATAAGCACCACACCCTCACATCATCTCCCTCGAGATGCTTGACTACCATCCAGATGTTCTTTTATCTTACATTAAGTTTTATTTTCCCATATTTAATTTTTGGTTATTACTTGCTTAGAATCTCTCCATGTTACATCTTTTTCCACTTTTAGGTCAGCGTACCAATTAGAAGCCACTCTACACATCTACCCTATATACCCATGTCCATCACATAATGAGTGATTGTAGACAATATGAATTCTCAATCCAATCTCAAAATGAACAAATATTAAACTAGCCTCAATCTAGGATTTTGTATCTTGCAAGATCCCTCCATATGTACGTGCATGTGCTCGTGGTTAGGCACAACCAACTCCACAATATAATCAAGATAAAACCAATGTAAGGGTTGGATTTGAGAAACACAACAAAATAGTCAAGTACAAATAATTCACTCAACCAAGCATCTTGTTGGGAATATGGATTTGACACCAATCCCAAAGTTCATAAAGTAAAACCATGGAAAGAAATCCATTTCCAAAACCCAATCATACATCACAAAATCCCAAAAAAATTTGGGTGACATGGAAAAATAGGCAAAGAAAAAAACCCAAAAATAAAACATCTCTGAATTTTTTGAAATTAGAAGCCCACTTCTAGAAAGAGATCAAACTTCCAATATATATATATATATATATAAATAATTTAAAATACAAGCTCACATACAAAATCTGGTAGCATATCTCTACCAAAACATTCAAATTAAATCCCAAAAATCATGAAATGCTTGGACCCACCCAATTGGGTCAAATTAAACCATGGAAACAGAGGTAAACACTAGTTTATAGCTATTGATATAATGGGTGTTGCACACATTACATAATATTGTTATATTATTTTATTTTATTGTATTATGTAATGTTGCACCTAGATGGGCGTGCAACATGTAAAGATTCCCATAGGATATACTTGATGAGTTGTATTGTAACATTGTGATAATATTTCATGTAATTATTTAATATTGTGAAAAATAATTAAATTTTCAATATTAAATGTGGGGTCAATGGGTTAAGTAGCACATGGTTTATGTAATACCACTTGGTGGTTTTGTGGGACTTGCCACTATATAAGCAACCACAAAGGTAGTTGTTGTGTTAGAAGATAGAAGGGAAAAAGGCAAGATTCGAGTGGGACAAGGCTTGATAGGTTAGCTAAGGGAGCATTTATGAAGTTTAGAAGCATGGCACAGGATGTGTGGATTTATGCTTGTTCACATGGATTGCTTGGTAGTGGCTATGGCTTTGAAGGCTTCCATGGTTGTATTGCAATAGTTTTTTTTGTTGAATAACAAATGTTGATGGATGTTGGGTTCTTCCCTCAATGAGGGTTTCCCAGAGTATGTCTTATGTCACATTTTTGTGGGTATGTTGTCTATTCTCTTGCATGTGGATTTTAATAGCATATTTGTTTCAGATCTATTATGGGTTATGTGGAACAATTATATTTTTCTTTTAAAGTTTCCTTACAAGTGGTATTAGAGCTATGCTTTTATGTTGTAACCCTAGATTGAATACATGGGAATGCATGAGAGGATAAAAGAAAGGGCAAGATATATGAGTTGTTTATTGCAGATCTAAGACTTCTGGGTTTGTTATTATGATGGGATATTGGTAGATTTTGGGCATGTGAAATTGCTAGACAAATGGTTTTTTTAGATGTTTCATTTAAATGAGGGTTTTAGGGGGAGCTTGTAGAAATGACCTCTTGGATAAAAACAGACCTCACCATTGGATCCAGGTTGATATTTCCATAAATTTTGATATATCATATGCCCTAGTTTGGCCATTTTCAAAGGAAACATGAAAGAGGTTTTTAGTTTCAGTCCATGATGGCCATCAAATTTAATCCCATTGGAATTTTTGTCACAAAAAATAAATTGCTGTGAAAATGGTAAAAAGATCGTCTTAGTAAAATGGCAAATTCAATTTATTTGAAACAGAATTGAAAACTAAGGCATCAACAATGTCCCACTTTGGTAACAATAAAATGTTCGATGCTCTCACCATTTGCCTTCCCTCCTCAGGGCTTATATTCTAAAATTATTTTATCATTTCTTCTTTTATTTGGTTCTGGATGGAGGCTTCATCCATTTGTGGATGCTCTATTTTTTAACTTTTCACATCTTTCTTCAAAATTATTCATATTTGCCCTCCATGCAAATTGATGGAAAGCCCTGGATTTTACAAAGTTGTCGTCAGCCAAAAATTGATGACTTTCCTGTTCTAACATAGGGTCCAATTCCCTACCTCTATAGTCAGCTATTGTTAAATCCAAACTTGGTGGAGGAGGTTCTTGAGGTTTTCCCTCATCTATTTCTACTTGGGTGGTAAATATACCTCCTTGTAATCATATTTGTTCAATTTGCTCACCAGTGAGTTGTTCTTCTCCAATCCTCAAAGGGGATTGAGTGGACGAATATTCCTCAACTTGAGGACTCTTTTCCTTCATTACCTTCTACCTCTTGGGAGAAGGTTCATTAGGTCTCTCCTCTTGGATTGCACTGGTCGATCCCATTATTTTCTTGTCCTTATCTACAGGAGCCCTTTTATTTTGAATTACAGTATAACCTGGTCTCTTTTGAACAAATATTTGACTAGCTCCTACATTAGTAGTGAAAGTTAGCCTCCTCATGACCTCTCTAGCGTTATCTGGATATGAATCAATAAAAAATTGTTTCTTCTCATTCATGGTTTCCATTATTTCAGGGAAGGTATTCATGAGTTTATTTATTTTATCAGCCTCTGTATTAGCATTATCTAGAGGACTATATTTTTTTATCAAAACAATGAATGAATTCTAAAACCCAAGAATAGACTCTCCACTTTTCCTTTTTAGTTTCCTATTCCTACAATGAGAACTCATTCCTTATAATGTCCTCTAGATAGTATGAGTCATGTTTGACCTATCCCAATTTAATCCTATGTATCAAGGTCCAATTAAAAAACCCCTTAGTATCACAAAAATATGGATGCAAAATAGCCATTTTGTACAGATCCAAAAATTTATGCAAAAAGAGCCAACCCCCTTTGGTAATCACAAACTGGTGTGCCACAGTACAAGTAGGAAAAATTGACCCTAGTGACCTTTTCAATAGAAACATCTGCTCCACTCCTAATTGCCACAAAACTTTAGCCATTCCTACCTTTAAAGGTACTTGGTAAGGCAACACATGAGGGCTCCCCTTAAAACCATAAACTCTGAAAATAGTAGAAATAGAGTAAGGAATAATACCTCCCCAATTGTGTGAAACTTTCAAATCATGGGGTTTATCCATAGGCATAATAAGATTCATTAGTGCCTTGGGGATTCTGCGATTGTCGCTCAATATGAGGCATCTCAACTTGGAGGTAAAATACCTAACAAATCTGACAAAACTAGCCTTATCTGCATCCTAGGTCATATCTGCACTCCACAACTGGACTGGTAGTGCTTCCCCATTCTCCTCTCTATTCAACTCCATCTCTTTACCAAAATATGTTACTCCCTTGAATAAGAACATATGCATCAACAAAGAATAATGGCCAAAAGTTTTCCCTACTTTCCCTTTTGCAATTTCGACCAAACCAGTATGAATTTCTTCAGCCAAATATGAAGAAAAATAAAAAATAACATCTACACCAAAGGAAGCAATTTGAACCATCATATGCATAAGGCCAATGGGCATGAAATCCTATTCGTCTTCACCAAAAACACAACACAAGGTCCTGTATATTTCTATAGCCCAGGAAGTGAAAAGACTCTTCTTAAAAGGTTCCCTAGAGGCTGTAGTGATTATTGAAAAAGTTCCTATTGTGCCAATATATGCCCTCAATGCATCTCCCTTAATCACATCCTTCTTTGCCTTGTATTCATTTTCTAGTTTTGGCAAATTAATTGGCACATGATAATTTGTCAATGGCTCTAAGTGAAAAACCTCTCTAATTTCCTCAGGACTAATTGAGATCAAAGGCACACCATCAATTTTTCTCACCATCCTAACAGCTTGGTCATAATTCTTGGCAATGGCTTCAAGTAAATCATAATCCATGAAAACACTTGGAACTACTAGTTTTCCCAAATCAAACTTCAATATATTAGCATGTGAGGCAAACAAATTCCTCTCTGAAAACCATTTTTTGAACAAAACAAGACTAGTTTGCAAAGTTGTTGCATCCCTAACCTAGTTCCCTTTGTCATACAAGCCATCAACAATCTTAAGCCTAGGGTTTAAGGAAGTTAGTTTCTTAACATGTGCAGTTTCAATGGTGGACTCTAGGAGTAATTCTAGCAAATCCTCATGAACATTCCTATCCATATAATTTACTTTCCTAGAAAATGCTTTCTTAGGAGGCATCTTGAGCATAATTCATAGGAATTGGAATGCTACAGAGGTTATAATATGAGTACTTACTTGATTTTCCAAACTTGTTCTTTTTTGAACCTCTGCAATAGCTCACAAACAAATGGGATATTGCTTCACATTTTTGCTAGGCTTGACACAATATTCTCAGTAGCCTCTTATGCTCAGAAAACATGAATTCTTTGTTGGTGTGAGATTGGGACTGATGAAATCTCCTGTATAATACCTTTTTTTTCTCACATGCAAAGCTTTCATTCCTCAAAAATGCACAGAATAGAAAAATAGAGTGGTATCACCTTTCTTTTTAAATTTGTGCCATTGATCTTTGAAAAATCCTACGATCTAGGGATGAAAATAGGGTTGACTCATCTTTCTTCTCAACATGCTAGCAGTCAAACCAATGAAACACTTCCACTTGTATCTTTCCTTCACTATTGGCACTTTGAATTGGACCCACTTTTTCCTTGAGGACACATGTCACTAAATCACTACCTCACTATACATAAAAGGTGAGCACATTGCTATAGCAAGGAAGCGATAACCCTAAATCTAATATTAATCTGATGGTAGGAATTTTACTACATTCTAATTATTATTATGTTGGGTCCCTCGTGTACTTTCCTTGTTCGCTATGTCACTATACATAAAAGGTGAGCAACTTACTATAGCAAGTTAGCGATTATTGTTGATTTCCCTTTGATTGAGTGGAGAACATTCAATGCATCATACAATATGAACATGGTGGGCCCCATCTTTACCTGCCTTACTCATTATATTGCTATACATAATCTTTGAGAAATTTTCTATAGTGAGTTAGCGATCATCGTTGATCTCAACTTAATCAACGATCACAATTCTTTACCTGGCTTCTGACTTGGAGGTGGATCCACATTTCTTGGTGACACTAAGCTGGCTTAACATGCTAGCACATATATATTATTTTATTCCCTAGTGACATCACACTTCCTTGACTTTTCCATATTTATTATTTTTCAAGCGGGTCGCTACATTACTACCGGTGAAAGTCATTAACTTTTAAGTAGTGACATAGCGACCTCCGGTGGATTCAAATTTTTTTTCGTATAATTGCTTAGTGGAATGCCACCATGTCATTTGATCTGCATAGCTCATTTCTGACTATAAACTCATTAGGGGCCCACCTTTTGAAACTGTTGTTACATCATAACATTTTGACTAGTCGCTACCTTGCTACTAGCAAAAATCAATGACTATTCGGTAGTGACATAGCGACTTCTAGTGACCCACCAAAACTTAGCACTGAGAAAAATAAATAGAATAACCATAAATCACACAACTGTCATAGAAATAAAGGCATACTTTGCAAAATATCTTTCTTGGGATCCTCATAATCATTGCTCCTTTCAAAAGAGCATCATCTTTTGCGTTATCCATGCACTCGCTATGTTGTTATCGGTGAGGCACAATGATTTTTTAGTCATGACATAATGACCTCCGATGAGAATTGATTTCTGGTGACAGAAAAATATAACACATTAATTGAATTTTCACCAATCAATATTGTTGTAAAAAACAATGGTCATGCACATTTATGATTCTGCATGGGGATTTCACAATCACCATCAAGTTTTAAAAGGTTGCCGCTTTCTTCAAATTTTGAGCACTCACTATGTCTCTACTGCCGAAAGTCATTAACTTTTTTGTCGCGACATAGCTACTCACCAGAAAAATTCAAATTCTTGTGACACCACTTGCAAATTGCTCCACGTGCATCCTTACTAATACTGACAATCCTAGGACAAAGCACATGGCCATAATGTTTTCAAATTGATACACTTCTTCGGTGCTAGACCTCATTTTTCAGTACCATAATAGAGTTTTTCAATAATTTCTATATCGCTATAATAAATAACCTCACAACTTTTTATAACGAGCACATGACATCTGTGGATCCAAACAAGATCCAACAGTGGGACAAGAATTTTCAAAAAGGAATCAACAATAACTTCAAAGCAGGTGGGAAAAGAATATTCAATCCTTTTAAAAAAAATTCATGCTAGGATAAATTTCAAAGGACAAGACCTAGGGTTTTACACAAATTTTAAAAGGTATCAAAAATACAAGACCAAAACCTAAAACCCTAAGATCTAATAAACGGACTCACGTCTAATTTTTTATACCATGATTTTAAGAAAAGTTATTATGCAAAAAATTAGACCAATAGGTACCATGGTTGAGTGAGATTTTTTGGCATTAATATATTTATTAAGTGTTTGTAGATGTTGAAGGTTTGTCTTAGATCCTATTGTTGTAGAAGCGCCTTTGACATTTGCATGGTGCACTTGTTATCTTCATGGTGTGTGAAAATGGTTAAATCATGAGGACTCATGGGGTTCTTGGTTATTTTCATGGTGTGTGGAGATGGTTATTCATGGTATGTGGAGACGATTTTCTTCATGGTGTGTGGAGATGGTTGCATCTTGAAGACTAATGGGGTTCTTGGTAAAGATGTGGTTTATGCTTTAATTTGGCATGTTATCCTTCAAGTTAGGATAGTTTTATTATTTTGTTATGGTATACTCTTGATACACATTTAGAATTTTGACATGTTATGGTATGTTCATATGGAACATATTATCTCCTTGGTTGAGATGGTTAGATCATGTTGTCATATTTATGTTCCTAAGGCCATGGTTGGAACTTTGACATTAATTTTGGTTTAGTTTCTTGGTATTGAGTACATTGATCTTTTTTTGGATACTTCATGATATATTTCTATGTTGCATTTGGAGTTGGTATGGATTGATTGGTTATAGGTGCTCATGAATACTTAGAGACGTTGGTGATGCTAATTTCTCTTGGATTAGAGATGTATTTGTTGGGATAGTTGTTTGGTTTCAGCAAGAATTTTGAGGGGCATTCACTTGATATAGACTTGAGAGTAGATTGTTCTTAGATGAGTCTTGGTTGGAGACTTGGATATTTTGATGAGCATTCTCATTCCCCACTCTTGGTCTACTCGGCATTTTTTTTACTCAAGAGGTATAGCCCATTGTTTCTCTCAGGTGCATTATGTTTATGCTTGTCTTTCATGGATATGAATTTTGAGCTATGATACATGAGTTAGTTCTGGAGGGTTCATTTGAGAGATGGTCTAGTATTGTTTATCTCCATTTGCGTATGTTGTTATGTTGGTTGAGTTTGGGAGATGGTTTTATATTGGACATATTCCTTGGATTAGGAATGGTTATTCCTTGTATTAGGAATGGTTTATTAGATTGATCTTCTTGTGAGAGGCTTACCTCCATGATTAGTTATATGGTATTGTTTGGGTGTTGTTGAGGCTTCTTATTGGGGTTTTATGGAGGAGATCATACTTGCACAGTTTACATATAGAGGTGTGTGTAGAAGGACATGATATAGGTTATGATTTGCATGGCTTCTCTTTGGTCTTTGTTATCTTCCTAGATGTTCAATTTTACTTATAGTGGATTTGAGATTAGTTAGAGATTGTGGTCACTGGTTTGTGTTCATGCATGTCATGTGAGAGATGACATGGTTATTCCTTTATCTCTTTCCTCTTTTGGTTGTGGAGAGCTTTGAAGACTGTTGGAGATTTGTTATGAGAGTTGTTCTTGCAGATTATTTGTTTATGTGTTGTGGATGTCCTTAAGACTACATGTATTTACTTCTTTGAGATGTTGTGAGTGGATTAGTTATAGATTTGACATTATCTTTTGTAGTGGGAGCTTCTTGGTATATATGTGGCACATGTTTCTCTTGAGGCTTGCAATTGGAGGTTATAGATTGGATATGTTGATGATGTGATATTCACTTGGTATACCTTTGGAGGTATGGATAGTTGGATGGGTTGGCACTTGCTATGGGTTTTATTTCAACTATGGATAATTTGATAACTACAGATATATGTGATTCCCTTTGGATCATTTTTTTGTGCCTAGAATTTTAGTTGCTACAGGATTTTATGATCTTCTAATGCAACAAGTTGGGTGGCTTTCTCTTTGCATGGCTTCTATGTACGTTTGGTAGCAGTGATGTAATAGGAGGTGAGATCATTCATGTTTGATATGCTTGATACTTTGATTTTTTTGTGGGTACCAGGATGGAGCACTTCATGTACTTTGATCCATGATGATGCATGTGTTGGAAGGGATTGTTCCCTTGTTCATTTATGTGGCTATAGATTGACCCTATGCAATGTATACAACAAGTGGAAGATTGTTGATATAATGGGTGTTGCACACATTGCATAATATTGTCATATTGTATTATTTTATTTTATTATGTAATGTTGCACCTAGATGGATGTGCAACATGTAAAGATTCCCATGAGATATACTTGATGAGTTGTATTGTAACATTGTGATAATATTTTATGTAATTATTTAATATTGCGAAAAAGAATTAAATTTTCAATATTAAATAATTACATGAAATATTATCACAATGTTAGAATACAACTCATCAAGTATATCCCATGAGAATCTTTACATATTGCACATCCATCTAGCTACAACATTACATAATAAAATAAAATAATATAATATAACAATATTATGCAATGTGTGTAACAAGTGGGATATTGTTGATATAATGGGAGTTGCACACATTGCATAATATTGTTATATTTTATTATTTTATTTTATTATGTAATGTTGCATCTAGATGGACATTCAACATATAAAGATTCCCATGGGATATACTTGATGAATTGTAGTTTAACATTGTGACAATATTTCATGTAATTATTTAATATTGTAGAAAAGAATTAAGTTTCTAATATTAAATGTGGGGTCAATGAATTAGGTAGCACATGGTTTATGTAATACCACTTGGTGGTTTTGTGGGACTTACTACCATATAAGCAGCCACAAGGGTAGTTGTTGTGTGAGAAGATAGAAGGGCAAAAGGCAAGAGTTGAGCAGGACAAGGCCTGATAGGTTAGCCAAGGGAGCATTTGTGAAGGTTGGAAGCATGGCATGAGATGTGTGGATTCATGCTTGTTCACATGGATTTCTTGGTAGTGGTTATGGATTTGAAAGCTTCCATGTTTGTATTGCAATGGTATTTTTTGTTGAATAATACATGGTGATGGATGCTTTTAAAAGGCTGGGTTTTCCCCTCAATGAGGGTTTTGCAGGGTATATCTTGTGTCACATTCTTATGGGTATATTGTCTATTCTCTTGCATGTGTATTTTAATTGCATATATGTTTCATATCTATTATGGGTTATGTGGAAATGGTTATATTTTTCTTTGCAAGTTTCCTTACATTAGCCTCTAACCATTTATCAATCAAAACCAAGCAATTGAGGGGGTGAAATCAACATAAATGAAAAAGTCCTATCCCTCACAAATTTCTTAAAACCAATAAATGCAACCAAGAAATAAAAAGGGCACCAAAAGTGATGTAATCTCAGCAAAGAAGTAGAATCTCGCTATAGATTCAATCAACCTATTTGCATGATGATCTAACAAGTCAAACTCTGCCAATAAATAAATCTCTCTAGAGACCAAAGAGGGTTTTGGAGAAACTTCTCCAAAATTATGAAATAACAAGTGAGGAGTAATAAAACTCACTTTTCCCAATATAAGTACTTCTATTAGAAAGTGACTTTCTAAATTAGGTTATGAAATTACTTAATAATCTAATAGCCCCTTTTTTTCCAAATAAATTACACAATTTTAAGCAATTGGAATTTAACTATAGTAAATTATCCAATAATTAAATAATTTAAATCAAATAGAAAATTTCCTCTAAATCAATTAAATCGGTATTTTAATTAACAACTTTCGATAACTTCAAAACCCTAAATGCAAAGACACACTCACAAGTCTAATTACATAATGCATTATGAACCTAGATGTATCAATTACCATAGGGTTAATAATAACAAACATACAGATATGTCACTTATACATGGAAAACATTGTCTCAGAATGACTGGTCAAGGTCACCGTCTCTTGGTGCCACTGTCAAAGTTATAAGTACACACTCCAATCTTGAACCTAGGGTGAATGCACTTAGTACCTATTTAGTAAACAACAAACATTAAGTGTGGATGCTCAATATATAAATAGCCAAAGTACTTAGTGATACATAATCACATGAAGGAGCATGAGACACTATGTAGATCTCATAAGGAAGTGACTATGGCTCCATTACCAGTTCATACTAGCACCAACAAGAAATCCATGCATAGTAGTACTGTAGTATAACATAGTTCAACAAATAATCACATGATAAAGCATTTGAATAATAATTATTCATCAATTGAACATATATAATTTATTGAAGGTAAAAGATAAATATCCACAACATAAAAACTACTAAAAATGAAACCAATAACATCCATATAATAATACATAAGTCAAAATTCATGTTTGAATATAAAATAAACTAGATATCATCATAGGGCATAATGTCACATCACTAGCATCATCCTCTAGATGTGATCAAACTAAATAGCTTCAATTATTCTTTTCAAGTTTTATAATTTTACATTCTAGTCCATATGGAAGTGGTTTCTTCAAATAAGGTGGCATTAGGATTGTCGAAAGTTGCTTTCTATTAGTTGGTGATTTGAACCCCAATTTTTCAGCTTGAAAATCTATTTTTCCTAATGGCTCTTTCTTGGTTTTCTTTGTTTCTCATCTTATCAATGTTCAAAAGTGCTTTATGGAGTTTTTTTTATGAAGGCAATGTTCATATTAATTATCATAACAACAAAGCAAAGGACACATGTGCCAAAGTTCAAGATCAAGAAAATTGGTTCATATGGCTAAAAGTGATTTTGAATCACATCATACCTGTTGAACAAGTTCAATAGTTCAAGCAAAATGCAGATTTCAATTTCCAAAGTTTAGTTTAAAATGTGAGTTCAGATTTACATGTTCAACTTCAAAAGATCACCCATTTTAGTGTTCAAATAGGGAAGTTTAAACTCCATTCTGCTCATTTGAGTATTATTAAATGTGCTTCCAATGAATGGTACATGGTGAGGCAATCAATTAATCAGGAAAACCTGATTTCTCTTTGAGTATACAAGGGATGTATTGATGTCAAACAACTGGTAAAGTAGATAAAAAGATTGCAATTGCAGCCAAATTGGATATGCATAAATACCAAAAAATTGTGACAAAGCATCATCAAGCCTATATTTTTCAAGGGTTTTTACATGTGGATGGATGGTAAAGTAGGATTGTAGTGGGCATCATGCATGAAAATACAGAAAGTGCATGGCATCTATTTGACAAAATACCCAAATCCAATGATCACATTGTTGGAATTTACAAGTGGGAAGGTTTGCTTCTGAGAGGGGGGGTGAATTAGAAATAACTAACTCTAAACCTTTTAAAACTTTTAGCTGGGATGATTCAAATGCATCTAACATGTCTATTTAACATGAAAAATAAACACATGCATGAAAATAGATAACATAAGATTTTGGTAACCCAGAAACCCTCCAACATGAGAAGGTAAAACTGGGGGTGGGGGGGATGACACCCACAAAGTATCACTACAACAATATGTAACTATTTAAGGTTTCAAATTTTGACCACTTCCAATGGTCTGCCCTATGAAAGGCTTGTCCTATTAAAGACTTTACACTCCTTTAAAAGTGACCTGGTTAGAGGATTTACAAACACTTACTTGGAATGTTACCTTGTTAAAGGATTTAGCACCTTGTTAAAAGGCTTACAACATGGCTATTAAACCAACCTATCATCATAGGATTTTCATTCCTAATACAATGGCTAGAGAGTATTAGAAAGTCTTGACTTGATGAGTTACAATCTTCAATTGCTGATTCTAGATCCTCATTCTGCTCTATTTGTTCTGATCCTTCCTGGTCTGATATGTCTCTCCTCGAAATGATGATGCTCTATTCTAACCAACTAGATTTTTCAATGCTTCTCTTGTCTCTAAATCTTTACTCCCTTCTGAACTTTGCTAGCATTCACCCATACAATACTTTCACACACAAACAATGGGGTTTCATCCTCCTTTTAAAGACTTTGAAGACTTAGGGTTAGGTATGAATCTATGATCAGTATTCATTCTTCTTTTCCTGCTCAATTCTTTCACTTTTCCTATTGGTTGCATGCTTTCTCCATTTTTCTTATTGGCTATATGCTGATTACATAGGGAATGTAAAAGATTCAATCTTATCTTCAAGATCCTTCAAGATTCATCCTGAGTTGGCTAAAAAATGTTTACATCTAAGTTTGTGAAGGCACAAACTCATATGTTGATTATGTGTTACTCGACACTTACTAGTTGCTGATGCTCAACACATATAGGAATTTTGTCTGACTCGGTTCCTATAGTAATTTCATTTGGCTTGACATCTATACTTTTCTTGGCACCTATAGTGACTTAGCATCACTTATTACTCAACACTTGAATCTTGTTTGGCACCTGAAGTTCACTCAATACCTATTGAATCTCTGGCCCAACACATACTATATCTCAACATCTGTGTTATACTTGGCATCATATTGAGAATTGGTTAAGTGTGTTGACACTCAATTGTCAAAACCAATCTGAGACCAACAATCTCTCCCTTTGACATCAGTGGTAAAAACACTTAACTAAGAATTATGAATTTGATCTCTATGAGTATAATATGTATCATGTTTGGCATATGTACAAAACTTCACAAACTTGTTCAAAATTTTGTAGATTATTATATACCTCAAAAACTCATAACTCCTCCTGAGCTGATGTGCCATTTCTGTAACCAAAATTCGCTTAAGCTAAATTTGTCTCATGTTGATATGTCTAATACTCTTTGCCTTGTCTACTCTATGTCTAGTCTGTATCTTCTCTATTTGTACTCCCCCTTTCGCAGATCTCCTTGTAGTTTTTTTTGTTATCCATTTGGCTATATCTCCTTCAAAACTCAAAATTTTATGATCTCCTCCTTTGGGTATATCTCCCCCATTCTTATTATCTCCTATCTTCATCTCCCCCTTTTTGACACTTATGTCAAAGGGTCCTAAGAATGAATGGAATATTTAGCCAAAAATGTTTTATTTAGCTCCATTATCATCTTCAGAGAAACATCCCAATTATCTAAGACAATTTCCAATGCTTTGAGCTGGATGGTTGTCTCTACTACAAGATGTACTAGGCCTTCTAAGGTAGAAAGATTAAGATCTTTCTTTAAAGCATTTCCTACATATGCTACTTCTTTATGTAGTACTTCTAGATGTGGGGTAATAGTAGACTGAATTTGTATCAATTTGGCCTTGACATTAGCTTCTTCTATTGCTAATATAGCTAACTCATTCTGAGTGTAAAGAATTGTAGCAAGAGGCTTCTCACTTTGAGCTAGATCCTAAGGTAGGAAAATTAACCAATGTCTGCATTGCCTCTTGCTCTCTTTCCTTAGGGGTTTTCTCTTCTACCTTATCTTCTTCTCTTCTACCTTGATCAATTACAATGATTTGAGGAGGTGCACCTTGGCTTTGTGCTGTAGGATCCTTTTGTCCTGTCTGCTCCTTTGTTGACTCCTCAGTAGTTATTGTTACTATCATTGTGGGATCAACCTTAGCAGTTGTGTCTTCTGTTGCTTGCTCTTTAGGTTTATCACTTGTAGCTATAGGAGGTTGTGAAGGTGGTTCTTGTCTGTTCACCTTCTCTTTGGTAATTTCAGCTATAGCCTTTTGTAACTCCTCTACACTCACCAAAAATAGGATTTGTGCACAACTATGATTTCAATGTTGTTTGGTGAAGGATCTTGTTGAGATCCTCTGTAGTCAATGGATTAATGTTCTAACCTAAGGTGTTAGAAACATCTTTGACAATTATAGCTTCTGTAGATGTAGGTGTTGTATGTGGAGGACTGGGCGGTGGCAATTGTGTGTCTTGGACACTTTGTTCTTGTTTCTACTCTTCAGCTATTGCCTCATCACCTTTCTATGTCTTCTCCTCCACTGTATCCTCTTCTTTCTCTTTCTCTCCTTCTTCCTCCTTCTCATTTTCTTCTCCTTCCTCTTCATCATTCCTTCCTTGAAAGGGATCTTCTTTCCCTTCCTTGATAATAGTCAATCCATAAATCAATTTCCACATTTGTGTAGATTTTTGCACAACATCTTCAATTTGATTTTGTAGAATACTGAAGGCTCTATGGGTGTAAATTGGCTCCCATGCTTCTTGTTAGCCTTGCTTATTTGACCTTTTGTAAGGTCTAGCATTACATGAGCCAATGTTGACTCCCTTATTTCCTTCTCCATCTTTAGGCAATAATGCCATTTATTTTCAACAATGGAGGTTGGCTCCTTAGGCACAGAATTTTCTAGTTCAAGTGGGGTAGTCTTGAACTTGGCCATCATAGTGTAGATAGACTCTTCCACTATATTTTTCTCTTCTCCACTTAGCTTATTAAAATTAATAGTCTTTAAACTAGTTAAATCTGCGTTATCCCAAATGTTATCACAGACATTTTCAAGATCAGATTTGGTGGTGTGACTTACCACTCTGAATTGATCATTGTCAGATTCTGTCTTTTCTTCATCTAACTCTGGAGTTGCAACGTACTTTCTCCTCTTCTTTTATATTGGCCCTCCTTGCTCTATGGCTTTTTTCTTTGCCTATTCCTTTGTCACTTTTTTTGTTGCCCTATTATCTACCCTTGTAGTAGGCTTGGTTGGGCTCGGCTTAGCTACTTTCTTCTTTCCTTTAGGCTACGTAGCAGGCTATTTTTGTGTCTTTCTCTTCTTGGGTTCAACGTTGGGTGCTTCCTACTTAGAACCTTCTTCTTCTTCTGCATCCTCACCCATTCCTTGGGTCAGTGCTAATGGTTCTTGACCTTGTTCTTCTTCATCTTCTTCTACTTCTTCTGCATCCTCACCCATTCCTTGGGTCAGTGCTAATGGTTCTTGACCTTGTTCTTCTTCATCTTCTTCTACTTCTTCAGCAGTATCCTCACCAAATTTAGCCTTTAACTTCTTTACAAGTTTGTCCTTTTTCTTCAATGTGGAGGTAGTTTTTAATTCCATGTCCACCTTTGACCTTACCACATCATAAGTCCCAAAATGTGGTGCACTCTTGTCCACTTCCTCTGGTAATAGTGTAGTTATAGCTGCAAATGCCTCATTTATATTTATTTCATATCTAAGAGGTCTTAACCATCTAACCCTTGGTATGGCTGCTTGTATGTAAGTATAATCAATAGCTACAAGAAAACATACATCATTTACATGTTGTTCTACCAATGAGACTAGTATCCTTAGCCTCTATTTCATGGTCTTCTTGAAATCTTCAAAATAACTTGTCATAAGAGTTTCAAAATTAGCTCCCATTTGTTCAATATATTCATTTACTTGAGCTACTATAGACCTGTTGGTTCTCCAACTTACTTTTCCAAAGGATGGGAATTCATTCTGTACATAGAAAAAAATACAAATCAAAATTGCACCAAATTTGCACTGTGCTCCCTTAGTTCTCCTTATTGCTGCTAAGTTCTCATTAATTGATTGCAATTGTAATTCTGCAAGATCATAAGTATGATCACTTTTCACTAGTTTGTAGCCAACATCCACTGCAATGCATGGTACACTGCTAAGTTTGATGGATTGATAGAATTTGTGACAAATAACCCTAACAGCAAAGTCAACAAGAGGGTCTTGAATTGTATCTATAGTCATTCCTCTCTTGTTCCATTTGGCACCTGTGTTCTTCTCAATTGCTTCCCTTGAATCACTTCTAAGGGTCTTTGGCCGATCTAGGGTTGGATACCTTGTTACTCTGTGCACAATCCTTTTTGTTATTTTCACTAGACCATCCTTTAGCCACAAACTTCCATTGTGAATTATGCTTAATACTATACTGATCCATTCAATTTTGAAAACTATGGGGAATTCTGTTAGAGTAAAGCGTTGATTTAATTTAATTTATTAAATTTTCTTTACTCCCTTCTTAAGATTTCCCTTTATGCATCTTTTTTGCATCTCTATGTAATAATTAATTAGCAATTATTAAATAGCTTTTCTTTTTAGGTTACCCTTTTGGGTTTTGATCTCCTTTTATAAGGATTGATCTCTTTTGTATTTGGTCATCTTTTCCATTTCTGAATATACATTAGCATATTTTTCAAAGAAAAACCCTTTGCCTCCTCTTGTCTTTTTCTTCTATGATAGGTTTCTTGCATGCAGGTAGTCAAAGGCTTTGTGGATTGTGTTGATCAAATCCTTCATGGTATCAGACCAAATCTGTTGCAGCTTGTTCGTTATTTGGAGAAAAAAAAGAATGAGGGTTTGATAGAACAAATCTAAAGTTTTTTAAGGTTTTTTTTGTGAAAAGAGTGGGGTCACTAATTTTGAAAGTAGGTTGAGGCCAAATAGACATCACAAATGGTGTTAACACCCCTATTTCCATATTAAGTTTGTCGAATTTGGACAACATTGATTTGGGAGGCAAAAAAAATTTGCCTAGAAGGCTATACGACCTCTTGCACGTAGTCTGAGGTGATTTCAAAAAAAATTTGAAAATGGCCACAAGCTGGTTTTCAGTCCATTTTTCTATTTTCTAGCGCAGGCTGCCAACTCCTAGCCGGTGACTAATGGCAGTGGGCTTTCGGAACTACATTTTGTTTTCTGATGACCAACGCCATCGATCACTGCCTTTGCCACTTCTCTATGTTTGAGAGCTGCTCTGCTTTGCCTTGTCACCTCCCTACCTCTTCTTAGGTAGCTGCCACTCCTACGTTGCCCTCCTCTGCTTCGGCCAACCACCACTGCCAATGGCTCAGCAAGAGTGCCATTTTGCCTAGTGGTGGCATTTTTTTTTTTTTTTTTTTTTTTAAATAATTTATTTTTTCAAACTTATGAGGGCCCTGTTACTTTTTTTGCGATAACTCTTGCATATGGGGGTCTTTTTCAATTCTGAAAAAAGTATCAGAAAGCTAATTCCGAGATAGAGATGATGAAGTAGGATTTTTTGGGATTTTTTTTCTAGATTGATACCTATTTTGGCATTTGAAGTCTATTGATGACTTCTATCTTTCGGGGGGTATAACTTCTTCATTATAGCTCCGTTTTTCGATCCAAAAAAAGCACTAGAAAGCTCTTTTTGAGAACTTTCTAGATTCTTAGTATTTTTACCAATATTTGGAACCAGGTATTTTTGATTCATATTTGAAGCTTTTTGCTCTTATCTCATTTATGCAATCTATTTGTAAGTTGGGGTTTGGTTTATTGCATTGTGGGGGGGCATTTTTATATTATTTTCTATTATTATATCAATATATTAGAAAACAAAAAAAAAACTTTCTAAAACAATGGCCGAGACCACTTCTTCTCTAGAACTTCTGACCCCTCACAATTATCACACCTGAAAGACCTCAATGACTCAACTTCTCTAGTCAAAAGGGTTGTGGTCATATTTAGATGCAGTTCAATCTATTCTTTAGAGGCCTTTTGAAATCATGCAACATCGAAACAAAATGGATGAGGCAATTAGATTGATTGAATAACAGGTATTAGATAGTTTATAGTTTCATCTGGATAGGTGTAACACTCCTCTGGATATGTGGACCAAGCTCAAGGGCTTGTTTGGTATTATGAATGAGTTCAGAGCACTTCAGCTAGAGATAGAGCTTACATCACTTGCACCAAATTCCTTTCTGACTATTGATGACTTCTTGATGAAGTTTACTCAATAGAGATCCTTGTTGCAAGGTTGTGGAAGGATGAAGACTGATACTAAGTGCATCTATTTGATTCTCTCAAAGCTTTGAGGGAATTTTTAGATATCTGCTTCTACATTCTATTCCACCAAATATTCTTTGGGGAATCGATTTGTTATGCCTTCTTTTGAGGTCTTTTGTGATCACTTGACTAGAGAGTAGTCAAAACTCACATAGTTGGATATTATGACTGGTTTTAAGACAAAGGCATTGGTAGCTCAGACATCTATAGGAAAGCTAAAGCCAAAACTAAAGCATAAGATAGATTTAGCAGGCAGTGAGAGTTCCTCCAAGCCTCCTTCCAAATTATATTTACAAAAACCTTCTCAGAAGGGTAATACTTCTAAGTCTAGTGAGTCTTCCTCCAAGACTAAGAAGTATATAGGTGAACCTTGCAGTTTTTGTGGCAAGGAAGGACATCCAATTTCTAGGTGTTGGAAACATCTTGAGACATTAGAGGAAGCCATGCAGTAGTCTAGTATTGCTTCTCCAAAGCCTCCACCTCCACCTACATGGAAAGGACATGCTCTTTCTGCACACGCATTTTCTTCTCTAGCTCCTTGGATTCTTGATTCTAGAGTTTCCCATCATATAACACACTCACCTGATTTGGTTACCTCACTTGATCAAAGTGTTACTACATAGATTGTAGTTGGTGATTCTTCTCAACTTTTAGTCACTAGTTTAGGAACTATCTCTTTAGAGGGTGGTTCACTATAGGATGTTCTCTTGGTTCTAGCCATTTCTATGAACCTCCTGTCTGTCTTTCAGATTTGTCATTTAGGCTCTAGAAAGATAGTTGAGTTCTCACCACATTATGTAGTTATTCGAGACCTCCATGATCCTGATTTTGTTATTGCTACAAGGAGTGTTGATCTTTAGTCTCACTTATATCAGTTTGATGGTTTTGAGAGCTCCAATTCTATAGGTGTTTCTCTCATTTCTCATGCAAACACAATGAGAAAACTTTGGCATGAGCGTTTTGGCCATGTCAACTATAGATACTTATAGCAAATCAGTACATAGGAGCTAGTGATTAGATTACCTTAGATCTCTTGTACTGATGGTGTGTGTCAAGGTTGTGTACTTGGAAAACATCACAGAGATCCTTTTCCAATAGTCAATCCACATGTGCTAAGGCACCATTTGAGTTGATACATAGTGATCTTATGTCATTTCCCACTCCATCTTTTTTGGGTGCCTAATATGTGCTCAACTTCATTGATGACTTCTCTAGATGCACATGGGTATACTTTTTGAAGTACAAGTTTGATGTCTTTGATTCATTTTGAATCTTTAAGACTTTTGTGGAGAAGCAGTTTGGTCTTTCAATTAGGCATATCTGCACTAACAATGGGGGGGAATATGTGAATTAGTCTTTTAGAGATTTTTGCACTAAGCATTATTTATAGCATCAGCTCACTGTTCCCTATACACCTTAGCAAAATGGGGTTGCTGAGAGAAAGAACAAGACATTACAGGAGATGGCAAATTGTATGATATAGTTTCAAGCTGAGTTCTTCTTTTTGGGTTGAGGCTATCAATTGTGCCAACTATATTCAGAATTAGATGCCTCGTAAGGCATTGTGACACATGACTCCTAAGGAGACTTGGACTCATGTCAAGCCTGATGTTTCTACTTTCTGCATTTTTGGTACTGAGGCTTGGGCATTTATCCCAGATGCTCAACTAAAATCCATGGAGAAGAAGAGTCGATCACTCATTTTTGTTGGCTATTGTGAGGATGTGAACGCTTATAGGTTGTTTGATCCTAATTCCAGAGATGTCTTGTTTTAGTGAGATGTTCAGTTTGATGAGCGTTATCCTTCTATGGATCCTCCATCTTCAACTTCTTCTTCACTACCTAGTACTTCATCTACTCCTCTACAAGATTATGCCTCCTCTGAGGAAGATCTTGAGATCGATCTCCCTTTTTCTCCTCCACTAAATGTTTCACAAGTGCCCAAGTGGGCTCATGATACTATTGATGTAGCTAGACCTCTGGCAGATGATTCTATAGATGTTTGTCATACTCATTCTTAGACTACAGGTAGTGGCCTTTTGAGTCATGCATTTTTTATGATCCTTAGATTTTTTCACAAGAGATAGGACACTTAGAGTGGGATAGGGCTATGGATGAGGAGTATTCTTCTTTGATGAAGAATCACACATGAGATCTATGCACTCTTCCAAAAGGAAGAAAGTCAGTTCAGTGTTGTTGGGTGTATCATACCAAGTATGCTGATGGTTCTATTGATAGGTACAAGGAACGTCTTGTTGCAAATATTTTCACACAAGTTGAGGGTATTGATTACTCTGAGACCTTTTCCCTTGTTGCCAAGATGAACTCTATTCACCTTGTACTCTCTCTAGTAGCTTCATGGAGATGGATAGTTTTTCAGATGGATGTGAAGAGTGCCTTTTTGCATGGAGACCTTCATGAGGAGATCTATATGGAGCAACCTCATGGTTTTTTCTAGGACTCTTAATTAGATGCCAGCTTCAGAGGTCTTTATATGGTCTCAAACAGGCCCCTAGGGCTTCGTATGAGAAGATGGATTCCTTCTTGCTTGCTTCCTAGTTCACACCATGTCATTTTGATCCTATAGTTTACATTCAATGTCATGGGGCTGACTTATTGATAATTATGCTTTATGTTGATGACCTCATCATCATAGGTAGCTTAGTCTCCATGATACAGGGTGTTTAGCAAGCATTGAGAGAGCAATTTGAGATGACAGATCTTGGACTTCTGCACTATTTTTGATGGCCTACAGGTTGTTCAGTCTTTAGATGGGATAGCCATACTCCAGCAGAAGTATGCTCTTGAGATGTTTCAAATATTTGGCATGCTTTATTGCAAGCCTACTTCTACACCTTTTTAGTCAGGTGTTGTTTTGTCTACCACTTGCTCTACTCCTACAGTGGATTCCACTCGATACAGACAGCTTGTGGGTAATTTTTTGTACTTGACACACATGTCTTGATATTTCCTTTGTTGTTGGACTTGTCTCTCAATTCTCCCATGATCCTCATGAGAGTCATTGGCAAGCATCCAAATGTATCTTGAGGTATATTAGAGGTACAACATGTTATGGCATTCACTACACATCAAGAGATCCTCACATTGTTGGTTTCACAAATTTCAATTGGGTTAGTGATATTGATGATTGCAAATCCACTTCTAGTTTTGTATTTTATCTTGGTTCTAGTCCTATCACATGGTCTTGCAAGAAGTAGGATGCTCATGCATTATCATCTACTGAGGCAGAATATAGGGCAATTGTATTGGCTAGTTAGGAGGTTTTGTGGCTTTGACAGTTGATGACAGAGTTTGGATTTCCTCCTGATAGTCCCACCTTTTTGTGGTGTGACAATCAAAGTGCTATACACATTTCACGCAACCCAGTTGAGCATCAGTAGACCAAGCACATTGAGCTTCACATGCACTTCATTCAGCATCTCATTTAGGATGGTGCCTTGAGCTTGGAGTATATTCCTACTACTGAGCAAGTTGGAGACATCTTCACTAAACCTTTTGCATCGGTGTGGTATCTTTAGCTGCATTCTATGCTTGGGGTGAAGGAAGTTGTCCTTGGGGGGTCTCAGTGATGAGTCCTTGCTTCCTTCTTTTATTGCTATCTCTTTTTGGAGTAGAGTTTTTCCCACTTGGTTTTCTCTATTTCTCTATTTTACGAAGTTTTTTTGTGATTGGGTACCTCATCAGGCCTTGTTGTTGGGACCCAAGTTTACTTTCAGCATTGCATTGCAATTTCCTTTCTCTTTCTACATTGTTTGTAGCTACATTGTTGCTCATCTTAAGGGGGGGTGTTAGAGTAAAGCATTGGTTTAATTTCATTTATTAAATTTTCTTTGTACTCCCTTCTTAAGATTTCCCTTTATGCATCTTTTTTGCATCTCTATTTAATAATTAATTAGTAATTATCAAATAGCTTTTCTTTTTAGGTTACCCTTTTGAGTTTTGATCTCCTTTTATAAGGATTGATCTCTTTTGTATTTGGTCATATTTTCCATTTCTAAAAATGCATTAGCATATTTTTTAGAGCAAAACCCTTTGCCTCCTCTTGTTTTTTTCTTCTGTGACAGGTTTTTTGCATTTAGGTATTTGAAGGCTTTGTGGATTTGTGTTGATCAAACCTTCAAATTCTAGGGCATGAGTCAAGCCCTTTCTCTCAACAATTGGGTACTCCTCTTCCAAGACTCCATTATCACATAACTTTTCATAGGCTTCCCTCATCTCCGTGTCTCCTATGGCTCCAATTTTGCAATTGTAACATCTCTTTACATCTTGGACCATAACTACCTTAGGAGGTATAACAGATAGCACTCTGGCTAGATCATTTTTGTATGCTACTTCTGTGATTGGCAAAAAATCAGGTTTTTTTACCTCATTTGACACTAGTTGGACCTCAAACAGTTCTTTCTCCTGAGATTTCCTAGAACTAGAGGCCATTTGTGCTAGCTAGGGTTTAAACATGAAGAAAATGCGAAACTATGCAGCTCGACACTAGTGTAAATACCTTGAATCAATGAAATTATGTTGAATCACTATTGAAATTGGTTCAAATGTTGGATTCTTTGCCTTGAAGTCATCCTGCACTCTTCTTCATCTTTTCTCTTTGATTATGATGAAGAAAAATGGTTCAAAATACAATCATATACCCTATTTTTGTAGCATTTAATGCTTAGTGCATTTACATCTATCCACTCAACTTCTTAAGCATTTTTACATTACTTGGCTTCCATTGTCTTTGCACCACTTGACATCCACTAAAATATCCTTCACTCAATTTCAACTAAAATTTCTCTTCGCTCGGCTTCCACTACCAACTCGGCTGCAACTAATCATTCGGCTTCTATTTCGGTTTCAACTAAAATTTCTCTTCGCTTGACTTCCACTACCAACTCAGCATATATTGGGATTTTACCCAGCATCTAAAGGAAACTTTTCTAACTTGACAACATTGGTGAAATCTTGAAATTTTAACTTTACATCTCTATTCATGCTGATTTTTCCTTTTTAGTACTTTCTTGTCTTGGAATTAATGTATGATAGAACTTTGTATATCAGTTCCACATGCCTTCTTGTGCTTAATTAGATGAAGTGTGACCACTTGACCTTTTAGGTGAAGTGATCCCTTCATTTGATGTGTTGCTCTCATCTTTCTTCTTCCATGTCTTATTCATTTCTCCTCTCATGTGTTCAACATCCATCTTCTATTTTCCTTTGTTGATCTTTGAGTTGGGTGCCTTTGACCTTGTTGGGCAATTCTTAATGATATGTCCAGTCTTTAAACAACTGAAGCATGTTGTCTGGCTAAGCCACTTGCTATAGTTTCCACTTAAATGTGTTCTTATGCAATTTTTAGGGATATGTCCATATTCCTGACAATAATGGAAGCTATACTTGGTGTTGTAGTCCCAATTGTAGTGATGTCCATGGTTGTTTCCCCTTGTTGGCTGATTAGGTGTCCACATAGGCTTTGATCTGCACTCAAAATCTCTATGTCCATACTTCTTGCAATTATAGTAATGACCTTCAAATCTTGGTGTTCTGATAGTCCTAGTCCTACAGTCATGTGCTTGATGTACTTGATTTTTTCACTTATGACAGTAACCCACATTCTTAGGTTTGTCATACTGTTGAGAATTTTTGCTTATACACACATTAGAGGTATGTCCCTTTTTACCACAAAAATGACAAATAGGTTTAGTGTTCTTACTTTTGTCACTTCTTTCTTGTGTTGTCTTGGATGACTTTCCTTGTTTAGTGTTGGTGTATCCTAGTCCTGAAGTATCATTGCTAGCTCTTAGTGATTTTAGCAGCTGTTCAAAGTACTTGATGGCCTCATTGGGTTTGTTGAAGCTCTTTGCAATCTCCTTGTCTCTTTTCAGGTCATTTTGTAGTTGTTCATTTTGCATCTGTAGTGTGGATATCTCAATATCCTTGATATTCAATTAATGATGTGCATTCATCATCTGCCTTAAGGTGTCTAGCTGCATATTAAAAATTCTTGCAAGCTCAATTGACTTTTCTTCCAGTCTGTTGGCAAGGTTTCTCTTGTCTTCTTCTAGCATAGCCTTATCTTCAATGGCTCTTTTCTTTTGTTCAGTCACTTCACAAAGCATCGTGGCTTGATATTATTGTTCAATCTTGAGTGTTCTAATTTCTTCTGCTTGAGCTCTATTCTTCTCCATTAGGTTTTCTATTGTTGCATCAAACTCTGTAGAATCTCCATTTGCAAACAATTTTGTGCTATCAATCTCCTTGTATTGTGTATCATTCTCAGCTATGGCAATGTCTCTTCTTCTCTTTAAGGATTTTCTCAATTCTTCTCTAGCTTCTTCCAAACTGTGTAGAGCAAGTTGTGTATCAATCACCTCATTCTCTATGATCTTTCCAAGTTTGTAGACTTCCATTTCCAGATCTTTTCTCCAAGTTATAAGGCTCCTCCTTGTGAGAACTTGGCTCTAATACCAATTGTTGGAATTTACAAGTGGGAAGGTTTTCTTTTGAGGGGGGGGGGGGGGGGGGCGTGGTGAATCAAAAGTAACTAACTTTAAACCTTTTAAAACTTTTAGCTTAGATCATTCACACACATCTAACATATCTATTTAACATGAAAAATAAAGACATGTATGAAAATAGATAACACAAGATTTTGGTAACCCAAAAACCCTCCAAAATTGGAAGGTAAAACTAGGGTGGGGATGACACCCACAAAGTATAACTAGAGCAATATGTAATTGTTTAAGGTTACAAAGTTTGACCACTTCCAATGGTCTGCCTTATGAAAGGCCTATCTTGTTAAAGATGTTACACTCTGTTAAAAGTGACTTGGTTAGAGGATTTACAAACACTCACTTGGAATGTTACCTTGTTAAATGATTTAACACCTTGTTGAAAGGCTTACAACATGGCTATTAAACCAACTTATCATCATAGGATTTTTATTCCTAATACAATGGCTAGAGAGTATTAGAAAGTCTTGACCTGATGACTTGCAATCTTCAATTGTTGATTTCAAATCCTCATTCTGCTTTGTCTGTTATGATCCTTCCTAATCTGATATGTTTCTCCTCAAAATGTTGATGCTTTGTTCTAACCGATTGGATTCTATGATGTTGTTCTTCTCTCTAAGTCTTTACTCCCTTCTAAAATTTGCTGGCATTCACCCATACAATACTTTCACACACACACTAATAATGGGGTTTTGTCCTCCTTTTAAAGACTTCAAAGACTTAGGGTTAGGTATGAATCTATGATCAGTATTCATTCTTCTTTTCTTGCTCAATTCTTTCACTTTTCCTATTGGTTGCATGCTTTCTCCATTTTTCTAATTGGTTGCATGTTGATTACATAGGGAATGTAAAATATTCAATCTTATCTTCAAGATTCTTCAAGATTCATCTTGAGTCGGCTCAAAAATAGTTTACATCTGAGTTTGTGAAGGCACAAACTCATATGTTGATTCTATGTTACTCAAAACTTACTAGTTGATAATGCTTGACACATATAGGAATTCTGTCTCACTTGGCTCTTATAGTAATTTTGTTTAGCTCGATATCTATACTTTTCTCAACACCTATAGTGACTCGGCATCACTTATCACTTGGCACTTGAATCTTGCTCGACACCTATTGAATCTCTAGCTCAGCACATACTATAGCTTGGCATCTGTGTTATGCTCGGCATCATCTTGAGAATTGGTTAAGTGCGTTGACACTCAATTGTCAAAACCAATTTGAGACCAACACACATGTCATCACAATGATGGAGGAGTTCGAAAACAATTATATATTTCATTTCCTAAAACTAGATTGAAGAGGGAGATAAGTCAATATGAAACCATAATGAATCTTTTAGAGATAGGGCTTTCATTTACATCACTAGGCCAAAGGATTATGAGAGTTGGGATTCTCAAGAATCACCAAAGATATTCCTAATGAATCACAAAGATCAGCCTAAGTGCTTTAATTTGATTTCGTAAACCACCTATTGAAGTTGTTTATTTTCTTGCTCATCATCATTGATATGGGCATCAAATTCAAGTGTGTCATAAAAGTGTTTTCACAATCCACAGGTAGTCTAGATGAGCTATTGAATGCCATGTTGACATGGGGAGCATTGGTGATATGTAGACCACTCAACATGATTCCCATGAACAAAGCATGGTAGAAGCCATTGAGATGTGTTGCAGTCCAAATTCTAGACCTGAGCAAGTAATCGAGACTCTCAATTAATGTTAGGATAGTAATAACTTGTTTGAAAAAATGTCAATTTCACAAATTGTCTTTTCTACCACACTTGTGAATCTAGATTGTAGAAGATGGCATTGAAGGTAAAGGCCCAACATTGGTGGTAATAATAGATAAAAACATTGGATTCATTTTGAGCCCGAATGAACATCCTCATCCATACAAATAAATGGCATTAAATAGTAATATACTACAAATTGCAATATGCATTGGGGTCATCAATCTTATAAGCATGAGTTTTCTCTAGACATATCTTACGAGTGCCGCCAAGGAAGTGGAGACTTGGAATGGAATCTGACCTACAGTGAGGCTCGAGCACTTCCAAACAAGGAACCTATGCTCATGAAGTCCATGACCATATCCACAATTTATTTTACCAAATACCCGACCCATCTAATTGATAAAAATTACAATTCGGAAATGAGAAAGTTTTTAGAGGCACTGTAAAAACTCCTGTCAACAACAGTCTAGTACTCTACTTGTTTTGATCAAATACCTTGTGTGTATAAGAAATGGAGAAAGGTCATTGCATGGATAAGACATTTTCGACCACTATGAGTATTTAAAATTGAATGGAGAACTTGACATGACTGCATGAGAAGACACAATCGATTCACCTACTTCCAATAGCATGGCTTGGTTCCAAAGTTTTTAACCACTATAAGGTAAGGGATTTGATTCATATGAGGAATGATATTGATTGTTACATAACCAGATAAAGCATATCGAGAAGTAGAGAACTGGGAATCTCCCAAAGATGTCAAGTGGGAGTATATGTGGCTCGGTGACCATGTTTAGAATGGAGACATAAGTGATGATATAAAGCTTAATTAAAATTATATGTTGGTTGTCTTCATTATAAATTTTATAGACATAATGTTTATAAACTTTAGATCATATGTGAAGAAGTAGTGATAATTAAGAATTAGTTATTTATCCAAAAATGAAAAGTCATGGGAATGACCAAGTGTTAAATAGATGAAAGGAGCAGTAAAGGGTTTTTTTTCCTCAAAGGGGTGGACTGTGTGTTGCATATGAGGGTAAATGTAGAATGTATGAGGAGGAGTAGTTTTGATTGTGATCAAGCTGTTAGTTTGAACTTAGATTCCTATTTCATTTTTCTACAAGTATTTTGAATTATCAGTAGTTTTCATAAATTGTATAATTTTTTATTGAATGGAGATTCTATTGCTTCAAAGATTATGTGCTTCAAATTGGTCTTATTCTTGTTTCATGTGTGGATTAAGGATGAGTAATGGAGTCATTCTTCTATTACTGAATTCATTTATTAAATAGGTGGTTCTTGTTTGTTTAACCATCTCTCTTTCTTACTGAATACATGTATGGGTGGAAGGATTGTGTATTTCCATTGTTGTATGTGGAAGTGTTTTATTTCATTTATGTTATAGTTATTTGCCCCCTATCAAAGAATAGTGAGGGTAGCCTTCACTTTCAAGATAAAAGCACTTGTTAAATTCATTCTTTGTATATCTCATCAGGGAGTTGTACCCTATAAAATTTAGAGGATGCTTGCATAATCTCATTGCAATGCAATCCAACTATTGGTTCTATTTTTTCTTCAAGTTTGAAAATTTTTGAGTCATCTTGTAAGATTTTTGTGTGAAGACAAATCTATTTACCAACACTTTCTTATACTTTTTTTCTAAGTTCTTTTCAATTTTCTTCCTTGTTTTCATATATATGCATGAAATCTTATACTTCTTTTAATTTATTGGTAGATGAAAAGAAATGCTAGTTTTGATTAGGTAAAAGTAGGTTTGAAGGGGACCCAAAACCTAAAACAAAAAGGAACCAAAGTAAGGAATTGATTTTACAGGGACCAGCAACCCAAATTGTCAACAAAGAATTCAAAGGTTGGTTTTATAGGGACCAATAACCAAGTCAAGTTGGTCTTACATGGACCAACAACTAACAAAAGTAAACAAAATAGCAATAGCCAAAAGTTCAAAAAAATATAGAAAAAACTTAGATCAGTTCTTTTATAGCACCAAAAATGGTAGTACCTAATACAACAACCTCCTTGAGAGAATCATGAGCATTCTTCAGAGGAATCTAGAAGTCAGCTTTCTTAGTGCTCTATTTGGTCCTTCTATTCAGACCACCAACCAGTAGCAGAGCTTGACCAGTCGAATTGGCTTCATCTGGAGAAGCTTTCCCAATGGAGGCAACAATAGCCAAGATACCCATCCTGCATACCCGTACAAAGTCACATCCTGCATACCCATCTCACTAGCCTTAATAATTATTTTAAGGGAAGCTTCATACTCTTTGAGTTTGGTTGGGATGTTCCCAACTAGAGAATCCAACTTCCCCCTCTTCTTACATTCCTCATCCATCTTTACCTGTAATAAAAGAAACTTTTCCTGCAAAGAAGAGACATATAAGTAAAGTTTTTAAATTTCATTGTACATCAAGTTGTCTGTCTCCAACCCAATATTAGCTATGTATTTAGTTTTATTCAGATATTCCAAAACTTTATCATCACCCTTTAAATCTTGGGTATCCTCAGAATCCACGGTCTATTGAAGCTTATCCTTTTGGTCTTGGGTAGTGGTCTTTGGCTCATTATCTGTACCAGGATCAGTGTCACCATGGTCAAATTTGGCCCAAGAATCAGTAGCAATCACAGGATCATGGGAAAGGGTAGTGTTAACAGGGGAGATCTCAGCACACACCAAGTCTAGTGACTAGGTATTCGAGCTAAAAATCCCATCTCTATCATTGCTATTGGTCTAGCAAGATGATCACATTCACCAACTTTCCTCTATCATCTTTGGTGATAACATCCTTCACCTCTAGAATAGAGTTGTTTCTTTTTATTCTTTTGAGCTTAGAGGAAGGGACATTATCCATAACTTTACCCTTAATGGAAGAATGCTCACCTCTCTTGCTGACAGTACCAGGTGGAGAAAGTGGAGAGTCATTGGCCAAGATATCATCTAGGCTGAGAGCAATATCCTTGTTCTCAAAAGAACAACCATCTCTCGCAATCTAAGTAGTGTCATCATCCGGGGGAGCATCAACAACCTCCAAATCATCAAAGCTCTAACCAGAGTTCATTTCCATCGCCAGAGCTTGCTTGCTACTACCTTAATTTTTCCTCAAAGAGTCACCATCATTTTCCTTGTTGCGGGGTGTACCTTCCAAAACTCTTTTCTGTTTACTGGTAAAAAAGAAATGTTAGTTGTTTTTGTGCATAAGAACATAATAAGATAATGAGGAGGGTTTTATCTACTCTTTATTTTTAAATATCAGTTCTTTATCATAGATTCCATTTAATAAATAAATTCAAAAAATTTATCTTTAAGAATCAAGTGTAAACAAAATAGAGCTACAATCATAGTACTAAATTTCTTTTTATGTTGTTCAAGCTACTTCTCTAGTATATTGAAAGTTTGGAAATGGTATGAGAAGCATAAGAAGAATGAAGCGTAAGAAGAATGAAAGATGTCTAAAAAAAAAAAGTAAGGAAGAATGAAATATTATTGAGATGGAAAATTAAACTCACATTATAAATGAATAATTTTTATAAAATGATGAGAAAAAATGATGTAAAAAATAATGATAATACTTAATCACATAAATTAAAAGTATCATCTTAAAAATAACACAAAACATTACAAATTTAATAACATCATTACTACCACATAATGGACATTTCCAAAACTATTATTCCTTGAATATTACCTAAACCAAGTAAAAATTCGTTAACTCTCTTTATTTCGACTACAATTGCCTATGATTTAAACCAAATTGATGAATATATACCAACACTATGCATGCATGTCAACCAGACCAGCTGGAAGCATAAATCACCTTGAAGCATTATGTCAAACAGTTGGCGTGCCTTGTCTAAGCCTCCACATTTTCAAGAAATGTGTGCAAGGGCAATTGCAGCTATAACATGTGGTGAAAATCCTCTACTGTCTATAGTATAAATGTCCAAAGCTCCCATTTTAGCATGCCGGTAAAGCTTTAAACCTAACAGTCACATTTGATTCGAAGTTTCTAACCCTTTGTAGCAAATCCATTCTGTTCGTATCCTCTAATCAAGGCATTCCATGATAACATATTTGTTTGCAGCATTCTGTCAAACATTTCAGTTGCCTTGTCAAACCTTTCACATTTTACATACATGCATTGCAGGGCAATTGCAACTACAACACCATTTCACTTGCCTCGTCAAACCTTTCAAATCGTAGTTTCCTCCACTCACATCGTATCATTCAACTTCATGAATATAACATTGATATTTTGCCTCGCAACGCGTATCGTAGGGAAGAATCACGAGTCCCTACAGAATTTAGTTTTTCCACATTTAGATTGATGAATTCACGCTACAGGGAGTTTAGCTCTAAAATGTATATCACGAGCAATAATGACTAAGCCAAACTTGTTGTAAATTAAAATACAAAAAAACATGTTCTAAAAGAATCTCGTACGCACTTGCTCTGCTTTGTCCTTTTGCATTTATCAAGGCAATGGTAAGTTCGCTTTTATCAGTCGATGATTATTGATGAGCTGGTTTTCTTTTGTCTTCGAATCCCATTGGAAGGGAATTTGCTCTCTAAAACGAGTGGGCATCTCATAATTGATGTACACTCTTACAAGCTTCACCATTGCTCTTGAAGCCTCTTTTGGTTATAAATTCTGAGATGTAGGAATTTTATTACACTCACATTCAGCCAAATTTTGAATCGCTTTGCCACTCGATTTCTACAAAGTTGTACATCGAAGCTACGCAAGAAATCAAATCAAAGATGGCAACTGGACTTGCTCTTGCCTTTGCCAATGGTGTCATGGGAAAGCTTGGCGAGATCGCTTTGAATGAGACATCTCTTCTATTCAACTTTAAAAGTGACTTTAATTGTTGCACATTAATTTCTAAGATAGTTTTGAAAATCCTCAAACATAACTACTACTACTACATTACTAGCACTTGCACCCGAACTTGGTGCAAGGGGTAAGCCAATAGGAAAAACTGTACAAGTTTGCATAAAATGGTTATTTATATATATATATATATATCGTGTGTGTTTAAACTTGTGTCTAATATAAGAAACACAGTGTCAATTTTTAAAGTTAAAAAAAAAAAAAAATTAAATTAATTTTTAATCGATAGTTTCTATTTTTTCATTCGCTAATGACAATTTCACTAGGGCTAAAAATGATTTTGTGAAACCAAAAATTAGAAAATAGAGCTTCAGGAAACTTCTTTCAGATAGGACAAATTCTAGAAAATTCTTGGCAGGTCCTTGCGGTTTCGCTGATCTGCGTCGTCTAAGCTGAGGGCTGCAAAGTGGAATGCAAGGTTTATCCAGTGCTATGCATATTGGGCTCTTTTGGGTAAAGACAAAATGTTATTTATCTTTGAAGGGAGGCTCAGCAGAGATCTATAATTGTAAGGTGAAAGATACTGCCTGAATGCGGATTTTTTTTGCACCTTTATCATTGTGCATAAGCTGTACGTTTTTTTAAAGAGGACTCTGTCATGACTCTGTCACTTCTCCTCCAATGCAATTCGAATCTTTTCATTCTGATAAACAAAATGCCCAAATCATTGAATATTGCTGAATGATTGACCAAGAAACTATAGCTTTTACAGGTTGAAGCAGAAGCGGTTTCTTTGGAAGCAGTGCAAAAAGATTACTAATAGAGACATGGAGACTTGATGCGATGATCCAGATAACATCCATGTGGGATTCAAGTTCAACGAGATTAAATCAAAGAAGCTAAATAACATCACTGCAACAATACTCAAATTTTAATTTTGTTTTTTTTTTCTCAAAATTTCGAGTACAATTTGGAGTAATAGCAACCTTTAGACGACAACCAACCATCCAACAACTCTCCAATGGCATTCAGTCTCCTGTATAAGGAAATACAGCAATGAGGAGTGATTTTATGTGGGAAAAAAGTAGGGAAGACCATCGTAGGTTGCAAATGGGCTTCCCTCCGTCGTTTAGGCAACACTTCAGCCCTCAAGCTTCGACTGGGACATTGCATTAAAAGACAACAAACATTTCTCCTAAAGTTATGTTGGTAAAAGCATTAAAAGACAACACCACCATCTACCCAAAAATAGATTTTTATTCTCCACCGCCAATACTCAAATGACTTAAATATTTAAATAAAATAAGAACTATGTAGAAAATGAGGAATTGAAGCAAAAATAAAGAGCTAACCTAGGTATAGAACTGAAAGGCCGTAGGCAATCCCTTAATTCATTTCAAGCTTCCCCAACCTCCTACCTTACATGTTTCTCTGTGAAAAATCAGATTATTATTGACATATATATCCCTTCTCACTGCAGCAAAACTGAATGGCTTGGTGGATCAATCCCAGCCCATCTAATCCAACCATCATAGCATTCTAAGACTCAAGAACTTACATCTGCCTCAACTGCCACTAATATCTTTGATGAATGGTTTTCCAAGTAGATGCTATGTTTGAAAGCTAATGTAGATTTCATTTGAGATTAAAACATCAAAATTCATCTCCTATCACGCTATTTGATGTGTAAGCTTTATTCAGATGGTAATTGGATTGACAGTACTGACAAAGGACTAAAATATGATATAAGACAAACAAACTAGGATCAACATGCAAATAGGCAATCCTGTATGAAGCACAATCATGTAAGGAATGTTGTTACATGCTAGATTGGGTTCATGCACATTGCAACGGCAAAAAAAATGTACAAGATACTAGATATCATTCAGACAAAGCAAGAATCTTTCACTCAAGATAAAATTGATTCTGGGTAGATTTTAGATCATTATAGACATTTACAGAATAAATAAGTAATGTAAATAAGTTCACTAAATATTGAGCTGCAATTATGAAAACAAAACACTTTCATTCTGTACATTATCTCATATTTGAGTCTTCATGCATAAATTTATCTTTTTAATAGATGTATGATATTTATGTATCATTATGCATATTTTGTTAGATGAGAGAAATTTCATATTTGAGGCCTAGATTCTTGCAATGCACATATTGCATATCCCGCTGTAGTGTTTTCTGATCACATCCATTGTAAAAACAAATTGAAATGTGTGGATTCAAAGGAATAATTTTTCTAAAATTTTAAACCTCAAAATAACTTCTTTATTCGAAAAGATATACAAAGGGCAATATAATTCACTTGACTTAGCTGGGAAGAAGTTCAATGATCAACCTCACTTTGATATCTATAGTTAGTTGCTTGTAAGGGACAGGAAACTTAACATCACCCATGTTCTCAATCCTTTGCACTCTTGCACACAAAAATATAAATTATGTAATTAGTATTTTACTACTATTACTACTTTCCAATTCAAAGGCAATAAAAGAAAATAGGGAATCCTTTGCATACAATCCAGTAACCATGTTTGTAAAGAAAGCAAACAATTTTAAGGATAATAATAAGAAAGAAATTATAGTTCAAAAGGTATTTTTAGGTAAATATGGACTCCCAAAAGTAGTCTAGTTATTTATCGGAGAGCATTTCTGGGCAGTTGCCAAAGCGGAAAGATCGGAAAAGCCCCAATATTACTCACTAGTGAAGACATAATGTTAGTAAAATGCATCTGCAACTCCATTTTTTATGTAGAGGAAGTCTGAATGGTCAACATGGTAAAATAGTGGAATAATTCTAGCTTTGGTTTGAAACATTAGATCAAGCTCGGCTAAACACCAATGAGATTGCATATCTCGGTAAGATGGCTATATGCACTGTGGCAGAGAAAATCGCGTTCTTTATGGCTAAAGAAATTGATTCTACCAGTTGAGTCTCTTCACAATCAAGACAAACCTGTATCCTAGCTTTCTTCAGAGAATTGTCGGAGCCAGATTTGCTTTGGTGTCTAGGCCTCCATGGTTGATGAATACATCAAAGTGTTTATTAGACAAGGAGGACTTCATCTTTTTGTTGGGAGGTTCAAGAACCACAAATGGATTGGTTGCCTGGTTTGTTAGATTGTGGTGACTGATCAGGAAAGTACTGTACATACTTCATAAAAAGTGGAGTTTTGGGCCGTGGCCGACATGGTAGCCGACATATTATGGCTGATATATGGCCGACATGTTATAACCCTAAAGCGGTTTAATACTTGTATAAAAGGACTTAGGGTTGGGTATTTTTCATTATGTTGTGATGCGAAATTAGTTCTTGCAGCGGTATTGAGCTGTAAGGGATTATGGATTGTAATCAGGTTGTAATCACTGGATTGTAATAAGATTAGACTTGTTGTTTGGTGGACGTAACCCAGGGATTGGGTGAACCACGTTAAATCTTGGTGCCTTGTGTTCATTTCTGTGTGTTTTATTATTTTCTGTTATTGGTTATATTTGCATGTAGTTTTTTATTTCTATCCGTGGTTTATCCTAACAAGTGGTATCAGAGCGAGGTTGTCTTTCAGTTATCCTCTGCAAGAAAGTCTCACGGTTAAGTGGGAGTCTCACGGTTGAGTGGGAGCGATGGCAGATGAGGGTAAGCCGAGGGTTGACAGGTTTAACAGGCAGAACTTCCAATTATGGAAGATGCAAATGGAAGACTATCTATATCAGAAGGATTTATGGAAGTCGTTGGAAGGCAAAGCCAAGAATCAGGGAACTATGTCAAAGGCTGAATGAGATCTCTTGGACAGAAAGGCACTTGAAAGCATTCGGTTATGCTTGGCACCATCGGTGGCATTTAATATTACAAAAGCAAAGACGACAGAAGATTTGATGAAAACCCTAGCGACACTGTATGAAAAGCCCTCCGCTTCAAACAAGGTATTTCTCATGAAGCGTTTATTTAATATGAAAACGACAGAAGGTGGATCTGTTGCAGATCATTTAAATGAGTTTAATACTATTACTAGTCAATTATCTTTTGTGGGTATCAATTTTGATGAAGAAATTAGGGCTCTCTTGATTTGGTGTTCTTTACCTGAAAGCTGGAATGGCTTGGTAATGGCTGTGAGTAATTCTGTTCCTGGATCTAGTACCCTAAAATATGATGATGTAATCGGTGTTATTTTAAGTGAGAAAACTTGTAGGAATCCTCAGGTGGATCTACATCAGGAAGTGCTTTAAATGCACAAAGCAGGGGTAGAACGACTGAAAGAGGAAGTAACTCTGAAAATCGTGAGAAATCAAGAGGAAAGTCAAAGGGGAAGAGGTCTCAATCGAGAGGACCAAATGATTGCTAGTACTGTGGGAAACCAGGGCACAAAAAGAAAGATTGTTGGAATCGAAAGAAAAATGAAGGAGATAAATCAGATGGAGACAAGGAGGAAAATGTGGTAAGTAACAAATATGAAGAGGATGCTTTGCTTCTATCTTTAGAGAGTGTTGATGATTCATGGGTTTTAGATTCTGGTGCTTCATTTCATGCTACACCTCATAGAGGTTATTTCATTGATTATGTCCAAGGGGATTTTGGGCTTGTTTATTTGGGGGATAATGAACCCTGTCAGATTGTTGGAAAGGGAAAAATTAAGATTAAGCTGCAGAATGAGAATCATTGGCTACTACATGAGGTAAGACATGTTCCAAAACTAAGTAGGAATTTAATTTCAGCAGGGCAACTCAGTGATGAGGGTTGTGTAGTTACTTTTAATGATAAAAATTAGAAGGTTTCAAAAGGTTCCCTTGTAGTAGCAAAAGGTGTGAAAGTAGGCACCTTATATCTTTGTACAGGTCATATTGTTCCTTCTACTTTGATTGTTTCAGAGAAAAATAAATATTCAGGAACAATTGCTGCAGTTGAGTAGGGAGAACTTTTTAGCTGCTGTAGATTCTGATACAGCGTTGTGGCACAATAGACTTGGGCACATGAGTGAGAAAGGTTTGAAAGTACTTCATTCAAAGAAAGTTTTACCAGGTCTGAAATGTGTGAATATGGATTTCTGTGAAAGTTGTGTATGGAAAACAAAAGAGAGTGAGTTTTTTAAAGACAGGGAAGGAAAAAAAAAAGGAGAAATTAGAGCTTGTGCATACAGATGTATGGGGACCAGCTCAAGTATCTTCCCTTGGTGGCTCTCATTATTATGTTACATTTATTGATGATGCAACTAGAAAAGTATGAGTTTATTTCCTTAGATAGAAATCTAATGTATTTCAAACTTTTAAGAAATGGAAATGCTTGGTTGAAAATGAGACTGGTAAGAAATTAAAATGTCTCAAATCTGATAATGGTGGTGAGTATTGCAGTCATGAATTTGAAGATTATTGCTCCACTAATGGTATTCATAGACAAAAAACTGTTCCAAGGACTCCACAGGAAAATGGAGTGGCTGAACGCATGAACAGGACTATAATGGAGCGCGCAAGGAGCATGAGGTTGCATGTTGGGTTGCCCTTACACATGTGGGTAGAGGCTGTCAATACTGCAGTATATTTGATTAATAGAGGTCCCTCTACTCCTTTGGGTTGTGGTATTCCAGAGGAAGCATGGACTGGTAAGAAGGTGAATTATTCTTTTCTCAAGACCTTCGGTTGTGAAGATTTTGCTCATATAGACTCTAAAAATAGAACCAAGCTAGAAGCTAAATCAAAGAAATGTGTCTTTTTTGGATATGGCATTAATGAATTTGGTTATAGGCTTTGGGATTTTGAAAATCTTAAAATTGTTAGAAGTCAGGATGTCATATTCAATGAGAAAGTGTTGTACAAAGATCTGTTGCAGCAACATGAGAAGAAAGAAGATGATTATGTAGTGCTGGATGATACTCCAAAAGTTGATGTTCCAACCATTCCTCATGATGTGCAACAACTGCAACAAAAAATACCACACACACCAGTAAATGTTAGACGGTCAACAAGGCAAATTAGACCTCCACAAAGGTTTTCTCCCTCTTTGTATTCTATTTTACTTACTGATGTTGGTGAACCTAAAAGTTATGATGAAGCTGTGCAGGTGGATACTAAGATTCAGTGGGAGTCTGCAATGAAAGATGAAATGGACTCTTTGCTGAAAAATAAGACATGACATTTGTGCAAGTTGCCTGTAGGTAAAAAGGCTTTACAGAATAAGTGGGTTTACAGGTTGAAAGAAGAGGCAGGAGGTAAGAAAAGATTTAAGGCCAGGTTAGTTGTAAAAGGATTTGCACAGACAAAGGGAATTGATTTTGATGAGATATTTTCTCCTGTTGTTAAAATGACTTCTATTCGTACTATTTTAAGTATTGTGGCTACTGAAGATTTTCATTTAGAGTAGATGGATGTTAAAACAACCTTTCTTCATGGTGATTTGGATGAAGAAATATATATGGCTCAGCCACAGGGTTTTGAGGTCAAAGGTAAGGAGAACTTAGTGTGCAAATTGAAGAAAAGTTTATATGGCTTGAAGCAAGCACCTTGGCAATGGTATCTGAAATTTGACAATTTTATGCATGAGCATGGATATAACAGGTGTCATTCAGATTATTGTGTTTATTTTAAGAGGTTGGATGATGATAGCTACATTATTTTATGTCTATATGTTGATGATATGCTTATAGTTGGGTCTAACATGGATCATATTAAGGGGCTAAAATGCCAGTTAGCACATGCATTTGCTATGAAGGATTTGGAGGCAGCAAAACAAATCCTTGGTATGAAGATTTGCAGAGATAGGAAGAAAAAAACCTTGACGCTATCTCAGGCTGATTATGTTGAGAAGATGTTGCAACGTTTCTGTATGGAGAATGCTAAATCTGCCAGTACACCTTTACCTGGTCATTTGAAATTGACTAAGGAGATGTGTCCCAAGACACAGGAAGAGGAGGATAAGATGTCCAAGGTACCCTATGCTTCAACTGTAGGAAGTTTGATGTATGCTATAGTATGCACTAGGCCAGATATTGCACATGCAGTGGGAGTCGTTAGTAGGTATATGAGTCATCCAGGATTTGAGCATTGGAATGTTGTCAAGTGGATTATCAGATATTTGAGAGGGACATCCAATAAGTGTTTACACTTTGGGGGATCTACTACTGATTTACAGGGCTATGTTGACTCAGATTTGGCAAGGGATATTGATACCAGGCGGAGTACTACAGGTTATGTCTTTACTGTTGGTGGGGCAACCATGAGCTGGGTTTCTAGGTTATAGAAGATTAATGCTTTATCCACTACAGAGGCAGAGTATGTTGTTGATACAGAGGTAGCCAAGGAGATGATATGGCTTCAGTTCTTCTTGGAAGAATTGGGACATCCTCAGAAGGATAATTATTTGTTTACAGATAGTCAGAGTGCCATTCATCTTGTTAAGAATTCAGCTCTGTATTCTAAGACCAAACACATACAGTTGCGGTACCATTTCATTCGGTCAGTTTTGGAGGATGGATAGTTAAAGCTAGAGAAGATACATACCAATGACAATCCAGTAGATATGTTGACAAAGGTTGTAACAAGGGAGAAGCTGAACTCCTCTTCAGCTTTAGTTGGTCTTTTAGACTGAACATGAATAAAAGAACAGCAGAGTCCAAGGTGGTTTGATCCAGTGGAAGCCCCATGTGGTAGTTGTATTGCTACAGGATTAGTCTCCAAGTGGGAGATTGTTGTTTAGTGTGGAGCCTGATCAGTCCCCAAGTGGGAGATTGTTAGATTGTGGTGACTGATCAGGAAAGTACTGTACATACTTCATGAATAGTGGGGTTTTGGGCCGTGGCCGACATGGTAGCCGACATGTTATGGCCGACATATGGCCGACATGTTATAAACCTAAAGCGGTGTAATACTTGTATAAAAGGGCTTAGGGTTGGGTATTTTTCATTATGTTGTGATGCGAAATTGGTTCTTGCGGCGGTATTGAGCTGTAAGGGATTACAGATTGTAATCAGGTTGTAATCACTGGATTGTAATAAGATCAGACTTGCTGTTTGGTGGACGTAGCCCAGGGATTGGGTGAACCACGTTAAATCTTGGTGCCTTGTGTTCATTTCTGTGTGTTCTATTATTTTCTATTATTAGTTATATTTGCATGTAGTTTTTTATTTCTGTCCGTGGTTTATTCTAACATGGTCTACTCGACCAGATGTGGAAGTGGAGGCCATTAACAGTAAAATAAATACGTTAAATCTAAATGAGACGAAGTTTAGTTTTGGTTTACCCTGAAGAATGGACACCTGTTGTAACTTGAATACCCCTTCCACGGATACACAAAAGAGTTTCCTCAAGAAAACAACCTATTTGGAATAGATTAAAACCAACGATTCAATATAATCAAAATCAGGCTGGAGGGAGTGAAAGTACAAATGCCAGAAGTCTATTTTAAATTTAATCCATCAAAATAATCTTCCTGAACAATCCATCTTAAGATTTCAACAATCCAGCAGATATTCATTGAGATCTTTCCAGCTTCTTAGCTTTAATGTGGTTGATTTTATATGAGATTGCACATGCATCTTCATTTATTGTTTGATGAGTAGTTTCCACTCAAGCTAAAACAATCAACGGTATTTGGTTCGAACGAATAGGTATAGGGTGAAAAGCTCACCTATAATAGCTTATCAGCTAATTAAGGCAAGAGCCTATAACACAATGGTAAAATTGCGAGCCTCTTATTGGAAGGTCATTTTTTTATGTTTCTAGATGCATTATAAATATATTTGAATTAAATTAGTTTATTAGAGATTTAAATTAACATTAAATATGAAGAAGGTAATATAAAGTAGGTAAGTATATTCAACAATATATATATATATATATATATATATATATATATATATATATATATATATATATATATATATATATATATATATATATATATATATATATATATATATATATATAGTTCATTAAATGAAATTACCAAAGACTCTACATTAAACATTAAATATTATCAAAGGCATTATCATGTCTATTCACCTTATGTATATGGCTTTTTTGTATTATGTAGAACTTTACAATAAGATGTACTCCTTCGCATGTGCATATGTAAGAATATAAGGATATTATAAATTATAAATTATAATAAATATACATATAAAATTTAAACTATATAGTTAGTTAGGCAAGTATTTAGCCACTATGTAGCACTTGTTTATATATATATATATATATATATATATATATATATATATATATATATATATATATATATATATATATATATATATATATATATATATATATATATATATATATATATATATATATATATATATATATATATATATATATATATATATATATGCATAAATTTTGATTTTTAGTTAAGAATCATTTTATTTTATCTTACAAAGATTATTAGTTTGAATTCTATTTTTTAAAATTTTATTGAAAACTAGATAAAACAAATGGGTTTAATAGCTCTCCCTAAAAAGTATAAATTCTTTAGGGAGAGAAAAGCTATTCCCCTCAATTTCTCTCTCCATTTTTTTTTAATACTATTGCCCCCTTCATTTCCTTTATTTTAATATAATTTTACCATCCTTCTCTTCTCCCCATGCAAAATCCAAAATCATTGCACATTTAGATTTTGGTCAGGCACTAGTTTGTATTTTTCTAATTTTAGTCTCCATAGCAATTTTTTTTTTGATGAATAGACATTTTCCATTAATTAAAATTTAAACATACATATTCACAAAAAAGGGGTCAAGAGATACAAGATCACCCTGCAAGTTCAAACGGCCCAAGGCCAAAGATCAACTATTCATCAAAAAAATATATTTTTGTTTGTCATACCATTTTCATTTATAATGAGCTTAGCCTTCTCCAACCCAACAGTTGATGCTAGTGCTGGAGTTCTTATTGCTACTGAAGAGAATGGCTTTGTCAACCAAGCACCTGCGCAAGTTTGTACCCAAGGTGTTTCACGAGGTAATTCCTCTACTGATATAGTTTTGAATGTCAAGGAGTTTGATAGTGCATGCACATGGGGTAAGTGCACCAAGTTGTGGTGCCAAAAGGGGGGTATAAGTGGACAACTTTTTCCTGAAATCAGCAATTTTTGAACTTCAATAAGAATTTGAAGATAGTTATGCTCAAAATTTTAAGATATGACAAAAACAAAAGTTGTAGTCTGAATCTAGTTTCTAAACTATTAATTTTTTTTCAAAATGGTTTAGTTTTAGGTCCTCAAAAAAGGGGGCCACAAAAAGTGGTACTGTTTATTCCAAAAAAATATAACACAGTACAAAGTGTGGCCCTACTAAAATTTTAATTTTAATTTTTTTAATTCTTTAATCACTCTAGTCAAAAGTTACTTAACACTATGTAGTTTATCCTAGATTTTTCAGGTAATTTTATAATGTGTATTTTTTTATAATGAATTTTTTAACTAGACACATCCCAAAAATGTGAAATATTTGTGTCCTCCCCCTAGAAATAATTGAAAACTAATCTAAAATCAAAAAAAAATTTTCAAAGTTTGTAGAATGGAGTCTAGTTTCTAAAAAACTAAGTTGTTGCAAAATTCGATGAATGAGCTAAAATCTATAGCCCAATTAGTACATGGTGGTTTTTGACAAAAAATGGACATACATTCAAAAGAAATTATAGATGAAAGGCTTGAAGTAGTTCAAATTAAAAATAAATTATATGGTCATATAGCTAAGACATAGATCTACAATGTCATGTAACCTGATCTTATCGATGCCCAACCACGAGGAATCCTGAAGGAGAGCATACAAGAAAAATCAATCATTTTTTGTATGTTTTTAGCAAAACACGTCTCAAACCTGTTTATAAACTCCAAACCTTTGGGTTGGATCTCCAAGCCAAAACCAAGCTTTAGGCTTGGTTTTAAAGCAAAGCTTTGAATAGTGCATATGCCATATAGCACGTGCATGCTATAGCGCGCACGCACTATTTAAAGCTTTTGAATTTGGGTCATAATAGCGTGTGCATGCTATAGTGTGCATGCACTATTGAGATCTAATTACTGCATAGAGAATGAAGAAGAGATGAAAAGAAAGAGCAAGAGAAAGTGGGGGGGGGGATAGCTATGTGTGCATGTGAGAGAGAGAGAGAGAGAGAGAGAGAGAGAGAGAGAGAGAGAGAGAGAGAGAGAGTAGGGGATGGGACAGAGATGAAGTGAGAGAGAGTAAGGGTGGCAAAGAGAGTACGAGATGGGAGAGAGAGGAAGTGTGTGAGAGATTAGGGGTGGCAAAGAGAGAGTACAGGATGGGGGAGAGAGATTGAGAGTAGGGGATGGGAGAGAGAGGAAGTGTGAGAGAGTGAGTAGGGGTGGGAGAGAGAGTACAAGATGGTAGAGAGAGATTAGGTAGTGGGAGAGGGAGTGAGAGAGGGAGAAATGGAGAGAGAGAGGAGGATGGGAGAGAGAGAGAGAGAGTAGGGCATGGGAGAGAGTGTGAGAGTGTGAGAGAGACTAGGGGTGACAGAGAGAGAAAGTAGGGGATGGGAGAGGGAAGAGAGAGAGAGAGAAAGGGATAAGGGAGAGAGAGTAGAGAGGGAGAGAGTGAGAGAGAGAGACAATAGGTGGTGGAAGAGGGAGTGAGGGAGGGAGGGAGCGGGGGGGTGGGAGTGTGTGTGAGAGATCTAGAGAGTAGGGGATGAGAGAGGAGAGAGAGAGAGGGAGATGGGAGTGTGTGGTGTGTGGGAGAGAGAGAGAGAGAGAGAGAGAGAGAGTAGGAGATGGGAGACGGGAGAGAGAAAGATAGTAGGGGATGAGAGAGAGAGAGTAGGCAGTGGGACAGGGAGTGGGAGAGGGAGAGAGAGGGGTGAATGGGAATGTGTGTAAGAGAGAGATAGTATGGGATGGGAAAGAGAGGAAGTGTGAGAGGGAGAGAGAGGGGTGAATGGGAATGTGTGTAAGAGAGAGATAGTATGGGATGGGAAAGAGAGGAAGTGTGAGAGGGAGTAGGGATGGTAGAGAGAGAGTATAGGATGGGAGAGAGATTGAGAGTAGGGGATGGGGGAGAGAGAGAGAGAGAGAGAGTAGGTGGTGGGAGATAGAGCGGGAGAGGGAGAGAAAGAGAGAGGAGGATGGGAGTGAATGTTTGTGAAAGAGAGAGTAGGGAATGGGAGAGGGGGAAGAGAGAGTAGTGGATGGGAGAGAGAAAGTATGCGGTAGGAGAGGGAGTGGGAGAGGGAGAGAGAGGGGAGATGGAAATGTGTGTCTGCGTGTGTGAGAGAGAGAGAGAGTGTGAAAATGTGAGAGAGAATAGGAGGTGGTAGAGAGAGAGTAGAGAGGGAGAGAGTGAGAGTGAGAGAGAGAGTGAGAGTGAGAGTGAGAGGGAGAGTAGGAAATGGGAGAGGGAGAGGGAGAGGGAGAGCAAGTGAGAGATAGAGTAGGGGATGGGAGAGGAGAGAGGGGGGATGGGTGTGTGTGTGTGTGTGTGAAAGAGAGAGAGTATGAAATGGGAGAGGGGAGAGAGAGATAGAGAGAGTAGGGGATGAGAGAAAAAGAGTGTAGGCAGTGGGAGAGGGAGTGGGGGAGAGAGAGAGGGGGGGGGATGGGAGTGTGTGTAAGAGAGAGAGTAGGGGGGATGGGAGTGTGTGTAAGAGAGAGAGTAGGGGATGGGAGAGAGTGTGAGAGTGTGAGAGAGAGTAGGGGTGGTAGAGAGAGAGTGAGAGTAGGGGATGGGAGAGAGAGAGAGAGAGAGAAGGCGGTGGGAGAGGGAGTGGGAGAGGGAGAGAGGGGGGAATGGGAATGCATGTAAGAGAGAGAGAGTAGGGGATGGGAGAGAGAGGAAGTGTGAGACAGAGTAGGGGTGGTAGAGAGAGTACAAGGTGGGAGAGAGAGATTGAGAGTAGGGGATGGGGGGAGAGAGAGAGTACAAGATGGGAGAGAGAGATTGAGAGTAGGGGATGGGGGAGGGAGAGAGTAGGCGATGGGAGATGGAGTGGGAAAGTGAGAGTGAGAGAGAGGAGGATAGGAGTGCATGTGTGTGAAAGAGAGAGAGTAGGGAATGGGAGAGGAGGGAGAGAGAGAGTAGGGGATGGGAGAGAGAGAGAGAGTAGGCAATGGGAGAGGGAGTGGGAGAGGGAGAAAGAGGGGGGTGGAAATGTGTGTAAGAGAGAGAGAGAGAGAGAGTAGGGGATGGGAGAGAGTGTAAAAATGTGAGAGAGAGAGAGAGAGTAGTGGCTAGCAGAGAGAGAGTAGAGAGGGAGAGAGGGAGAGTGAGAGATAGAGTAGGTGATGGGAGAGGGGAGAGAGAGTAGAGAGAGTAGCAGATGGGAGAGAGAGACTAGGTGGTGGGAGAGGGAGTGGGAGAGGGAGAGGGAGGGGGTGGGAGTGTGTGTAAGAGAGAGAGTAGGGGATGGGAGAGTGTGAGAGAGAGTAAGTGGCAAAGAGAGAGAATAGGATGGGAGAGAGAGTGAGAGTAGGGAATGGGAGAGAGAGAGTAGAGAGGGAGAGAGAGTGAGAGAGAGAGATAATAGGCAGTGGGAGAGGGAGTGGGAGAGGGAGAGAGAGAGTACGCAGTGGGAGAGGGAGAGTGAGAGAGAGAGTAGGGGATGGGAGAGGGGAGAGAGAGAGAGAGTAGGGGATGGGAGAGAGAGGAAGTGTGAGAGAGAGTAGGGGTGGTAGAGAGAGTACATGGTGGGAGAGAGAGATTAAGAGTAGGGGATGGGGAGAGAGAGACAAAGAGTACAAGATGGGAGAGAGAGATTGAGAGTAGGGGATGGGGGAGAGAGAGAGAGAGAGAGAGAGAGAGAGAGAGAGAGAGAGAGAGTAGGCAATGAGAGACAGAGTGGGAGAGGGAGAGTGAGAGAGAGGAGGATGGGAGTGCATGTGTGTGAAAGAGAGAGAGTAGGGAATGGGAGAGGAGGGAGAGAGAGCAGCTTGAGAGTGAGTAGGGGATGGGGGAGAGAGAGTAGGCAATGGGAGATGGAGTGGGAGAGGAAGAGAGAGGGAGGATGGAAATGTGTGTAAGAGAGAGAGAGAGAGAGAGAGAGAGAGAGAGTAGGGGATGGGAGAGAGTGTGAAAATGTGAGAGAGAGTAGGGGTGGCAGAGAGAGAGTGGAGACAGAGAGAGTGAGAGTGCAAGAGAGAGAGGGAGGGGGAGAGAGAGAGAGAGAGAGAGAGAGAGAGAGAGAGAGAGAGAGAGAGAGAGAGAGAGAATAGGTGGTGGGAGAGGGGAGAGAGATAGTAGAGAGAGAGAGAGAGAGTAGGTGGTGGGAGAGGGAGTGGGAAAGGGAGAGAGAGAGGGGAGATGGGAGTGTGTGTAAGAGAGAGAGAGTAGGGGATGGGAGAGAGTGTGAGAGAGAGTAGGAGGTGGGAGAGAGAGAGAGAATAGGATGGGAGAGAGAAAGTGAGAGTAGGGGATGGGAGAGAGTGTGAGAGAGAGTAGGGGGATGGGAGAGAGAGTGAGAGTAGGGGATGGGGGAGAGAGAGAGAGTAGAGAGTGTGTGAGAGAGAGAGAGAGATAGTAGGTAGTGGGAGAGGGAGAGGGAGAGGGAGAGGGAGAGGGGGGATGGGAGTGTGTGTGAGAAATCTAGAGAGTAGGGGATGGGAGAGGAGAGAGGGTGAGAGAGAGTAGGCAGTGGGAGAGGGAGAGTGAGAGAGAGAGTAGGGGATGGGAGAGGGGAGAGAGAGAGAGTAGGGGATGGGAGAGGGGAGAAGGATAGAGAGAGAAAGAGAGAGTAACTTGAGAGAGAGGGGGTATGGGAGTGTGTGAGACAGAGAGAGTAGGGGATGGGAGAGGAGAGAGAGAGAGTAGGGGATGGGAGAGGATAGAGAGTGAGAGAGTAGGGGATGGGAGAGAGAGAGAGAGTAGGTGATGGGAGAGGGAGTAGGAGAGGGAAAGTGTGAGAGAGAGTAGGGGATGGGAGAGGAGAGAGAGTAGGGGATGGAGGATGGTGGGATAGGGAGAGATGTGTTTTGACATAGTGTGTACCTGCTTTATAGTGTGTACACGCTATGTCAAATCACCCAAAAATGGTAAAAAAGAAAGTTTGGGTCCCATTTCATCTATTCTCTATTTTTGGTCTATTGTGCATTCTGTTGTTTCAACAAAAAAATAGGTTTCAACATAGCAAACACTATTTGAAGACTTTTTGAAGCTAGAAAACACCAAATTCAATCATTGGATACATGATTTGAAGACTTTTTGAATATTCTTTGTATAGAAAAGGTTAGTGCAATCCTTTTTAAATATTGTTTGTTGATATATAGATACATATTTGATTATAATTTAACATGTTGTTCAATATATAGTGAATTCTTTAAAATTTGTATGTTTGAATGAAATGTTATTTTGAAATGGTTAGAAATTTGACAAGTTTTTTGATATATATTGTGTATTCATTCAAATAATTGTAATTTTTATATGTATTTGAATGATTTGTAATTTTCACATAGTAAATAATTCAGATGTTTGAATAATTTGACATGTAAAAACCATCATCATGCCAAGGAAGAAACCAAAAACTCAAACAAATGAAGATAGGGAGAGAGATTTGGCAATTAAAAGAGATAAAATGAAACTACTATGTAAACAAAAAAAATTGCAAAGCAATAATGAAGAATTGACTTTCAAAGAGGATCAAGAACTATCGATACAAAGAAACAAAGAGGAAGAATTGGAAAGACAAAGAGAATGAATGAGACTGTTATGCTCAAGAAGACAATCGAATTGTAAAGCTACACCATCTTCCAATGTTGGAGTCATATCATCCTCTCATGTTGAAGATACACTAATTTGTAGATCTAACGATGTACACACTCCATCATGTCATGTTGAAGACACAAGATCAACACATCAAGTAGGTGATATTCCATCTTTTGCATCTTATTGCCAAGGCACATCATCTTCAGTTCAAGGTATGCAATACACTCAACCTTATGTTGATGTTCAAAATGTTGAAAGAATGGAAGAGATTATAACACTTTCTAGAATTTGTTTTAGAAGACCAAAATATTTGATTGATATTGATACTAACATTTTGAAATCAATGACTAACAATATTAGCAAGCATACTTGTCAAAGAAAAGTTAATTGTATGTGGGGATTATTTTTTGAACAATTAAATATTATAGGTCAATGCCAATAATTTGTTGAAATGATGAGGAATTTGAAATTTAGGCCTATCATGAAGATTCTTGGGATAGGAATGATGGACAATTCAAATGAAAAAAGCATTGTAAAGAATCTAATGAGTGCTTATGAAAAAGTGGGTTCTAAATCATGCATCAAAGATAGTAATATCACAAGATGAGTACTTACATTGACAATAGTAAGTAGCCAAATGAAGAAAGCTTGACTCATAAGAAAGACAAGAAAAATATTAAAACTTGGTAGTGATACTCTAAGGAGAGCCATGCTAAGGCATGAGAGATGGGAAAATCCAAAAAAAATGAGTTATGGACATTTAGCGGTAGACTACTGCGAAAGGATAAAAAAATTAGTGAAGCTTTGAAATCATTGATTGAAGATTTTTGGAAAAATAACATGTGTTTCCCCTAATCAAAGAGATGTTGTAAGAAGGAGGATTAGTAGCCAAAATCACGAACCACATGCATAACATTTTTTGGACTCAACTCAAACACAATTTTTTGCAAAATTTATTGGTATGTATCCTAAAATTCGAATAAGTCAAAAAAAAATTGAGATGGGTAACCTTTTTATGTCAAGATAAATCACACACGCACAACTTTTTGTTGTAGGATACATATTGAATTTTCTAACCATTTTGATGTTTTTAAGTATATATGTGTGTTTTTGCATTCTAAGTTTGTTTTGTAGGATTGTGACATGAATGAGCCACCAAGATCTTCGAGGGAATTCATATACAACATTTTATGTGAAATAAGAGATGGTCAAAAATTTTACAAGACATCATGCTTGGATGGTACATGCTTATTTTGTGATTCTTTGCAACTTTTATCAACTTGTTAACATATGGATAGTACACATGCAATTGGAAATGAAATAGTAGATTAAGGAAAATTTAAGATAGTGACATATGCTCTAAAAGATGGGAAACAGGGAAAAAGATGTGATTTAGTCATTAAAAAGATTCCAGTGTATGAGTTCATGAAAAAATTTCATGAAAAGATTATTTACGAGTATGTAAGGCATACACATAGAGCTCAATGGTTGGATTTGCAATTCAAGTTGTGCAAAGATATGTTTTCACTAGATACCATTGTTTTGGTTGTAGACTTTATAGAGAAATACACATTACAATCACAAAATGAGGTGCAAGCAAAGTATTATACTTCTCAACAGGTTTCCATATTTTTTTACATAACATTCATGCATTCACCTACAAGTATAGAGGATTATAGGAAGATTTTGAGGGAGTACCATTTTTACATCAGCGATGATCGATCACATTCTATGGAGTTTGTACAGGGTTGTTTTCAACTATTTTATTGAGATTTCACTAATAGGGGCATCACATATCGTCAACACATTATTTGGTCAGACAATTATGCATCTCAATTCAAGAATGCACAGATGCTCTATTGGTTAATCAGGATGCGCAGGTTGTGTAGAATTTAATATATGTGAAATTTCAGAAAGGCTAGTCATAGAAAGGGAGAACACAATGGTGCAGGTGCATGCATCAAAAGAGCCTTATCTTGTGAACAACTAAAGTATAAAGATGGAGCAATATTAACAGATGCAAAATCCATCATCTAGTGGTGTAACACTACAATGGGTCTCGATAAGGAAGGTGAGTCTACAATTCATAGATTTTTTTGGTTGATAAATACTACTAACATTGCACCATATCAGGATTGTTGCACACTAACAAGATCCAGTGAGTTGCACTCTTTTAGAAGCTTTGATGTAGGTTCATGGAGTACCCACACACAAAAAATGGCGTGCTAATGTCCATCATGTGCAAAGGAAAATTGGGATGACTGTGAGTCGACTGAATGGGTGGACAAATGGGATATATGGGTTTTGGACCCAATTGACACCTATCATCCCCCACAAACACTAGAAATGGTACAGATGGATTCATCTATTGACTTTGACTGCTTCTCTTATCTAGTGCAACCTAGTGATATATATATATATATATATATATATATATATATATATATATATATATATATATATTTATATATCTTTGTAATTTCAATATGTAACTTTATAACTTTTACCTAAGTATTTTCTGAATTAATGACTGCATTTTGTACATTTGTCACTGTAGGCCATGTTTTTGTTGTTATTTCACTTAAAGACAATGAAGAAGGGACAGATTATTATTTGTGTCATTGTGTCCAAGCCAAACAAAAATTGGATCACTCGGTTATAAATGGTGAAGGTTTAGAGTACCATGTCACTGCAGTGGTTGTAACCAACACATGGCTTAGATGATATTCTATGAAGAACCGTAACTTGTGGTTATTTGAGGATTGGCAAACTAAGAAGAAGATTCTTCATTATTCAAAACTTGTTGTCACATCAAATGTCCACTTGATAAAATATGGTGGAAAACCACATAATAAGATTCTTTAGAAAGTTCATGAGTCAGACCACGAGGCAATACTTGAGACATTAAAATGTAGAGCAGATCTAGTTGGCTCATTAGATTGAATAGGGAGAGAGGGAGAGAGAGAAAGATTGATCAATTGGATCCAAATACAATGTTGCAACCTCTCCCCCAAGACTATCCACATGACAAGGTGGACCGTATTGTTATGATGTGTAAGTGATGAGATAAGTATAAATCATAGATTTTATATTTTGATTTGTTTATAATCTAGATACATTATTTGAATTTATATTAGATTCTTTAATAGGACCTATTTTCAAATTAGTCGTTTGAATAAGTAAATGTTTAGAATTTGTTGTTTAGATCAAAATGTAATGAAAGAACATGAAAATTGTTAGAATGTGATTGATTTGTGATGTAAAGTCATGATTGTGTGCATGTAACCAGAAACTTCAAACTGGCAAAAGCAAGGATACAATAGGAGAAGTTTCCAAGACTCATCAAGCCATGTTCAGTAAGCCACTTGACCATTGCTAGAAGCTCAAACAAATAATTCTTTGCATTTGGAATATTGTTACCAATAATGATATTATTACTAACATGCTTTTATCTTTTAATAAAAATTAGGAGGAATCTAGTGGTTCAAATGCTGAAAGTGAGTCTACTAATATAGGGACATTTAGGGGTAGAAGATCCAATGGCAGAGGAAGGTCTAGTGGAAGAGGGCCTAGTGTGTTCACTGGTAAGTGCTTTACTTGTAACCAAGTAGGACATTAGTCCTTTAGATGCCCTGAAAAGAACAAACAATGATATTACATTTATTTGGTTATGTTCCTTCTTACAATTTTTATTGCCTTATGTGTTTTGGGTTCAAATTTGAAAACAAGACACTCTCATGTGTCCTTTCTTAAATTATTGATGCAATGTCATAGAAAATAATTCTTTTCAAATCAATTTCTTTCTAGAGTTGATCAATATGAAATATAGTTAGTATATTTTAAAACAAGTAAGAGAACCTAGAAATGATGCCACTTTTTCTTTGAGTTATCTTCATTCCTCTAACAGCGATCTCAATCTCAGCACTAAAGATAATGCATAGTACAAATCTACTCGTGCCAACTATTATTATTATTTCTAAGAAAGAGATGGAAAAATAAAAGTAATCCAATAGGAAGTAAAATAAAAATAGTTGAAACAATCAAGGGAAGTTAGCCATGTGGGACCTTTATATACTTTGCCACAACCTTATAAATATATATATTGCCGCCTCGTGAGTACCCTCTTTTAAGTGCCTCTTCACCTTCCGTGTGACTACGATCTATTCCTTAACTTCTGTCACACTCCAACCATGTGCTCTTTTAATGCCCTTGCATTAATTAATAATTCATTATTATTATTATGTACTTAATGTTTCTTTTAATTGTCCATGATTGCTTGTTGTTTTAACTAGAGAATTTGTTAACTTTTAACCTAGCGGCAACTTTGAATCCCTTTTGAATGTTTTAAAACTTAATCAAAGTCATTTTTTTTCACATCCACATAATAGTCACAATTTTCAATACTTTTACCTAATAGTTATACTGATCTCTTTAATGTAGAGGATCCATTTCATGGGATCAAGGGCCCTAAGACCATGAAATGGCAATGATTAACCTGGTATTATATAAATCTAACATTTTATATGCAAAGAAATGGATGGGAATGTGAACAAGCTAAAAGGAAATCCTGGTCTTTGGGGGCACAAGGCAATAGATATTCTTTCATTTTAGAATTAATAACTTAGCATTCTTATTTTGCATTTTTTATTTCGAAATTGATTTGAATCATCAATCTGATGATGCTTGTATTTTTAGTATTTGAATTCAATTCCTGCACAATATTTATGAAAGACATCTAATCAAATTTAAAAAAATAGATGTAACAAGGATCAAAACATTATTCATGCTTAGTGTTTCCTTTGATAGAAGAACATAAGTAGGGATAAATATGATGAACTTTTCCTCTTAGAATCTATTTTTCTTTGAGCTTGTGTTTCTATCCATTCTGAGTTAACTGATTTTTATCATGAATTGTTATTCTCATTCATACTTTAATATATCTTTTATTGTTCAATGATGGTGAAACTTGTAAATCGGTAGATGACCTAAGAGTACATTTATGGAAGTTAGAAATAAGTGATCAAAGCTTCAATGTCATTTCCTTGAAGCTAACCAACATAGGAAGAAATTACTAGTAGCTGTTGCTTTTTTTTTTTTGTAATACACTATAACTCTACAATAGGATTTTGATTTTGCTACAATAAATGGTAGTTCTCACTATTGTTTAAAATTAGTTTATCTTTATTATCTTTAGCAAAGATGATGTGGTTTTTTATAGGAATGATTCAATTTTAGGTTGAAATAATTTTAGGGTTTTCTTCAAGTGTGATAGTCTATCAAAGAGATGTATAATTAGCTCTATAAAAATTGTCTTGCTTGAATAGAAAACATCTCTCAGTGAAACAAAGATTATGCATTCCCCTTCACCCTATGGCCAATATCAAAGTTTGAAAAATGGATGATTTTAGTGGGTTTTGTTTTAGAATCTATTATAGCGATATTATTTCTTGCTTGGGTATAAGAGGAGGTAAAAACTATTGAAAGAGTGCAATGGTGTTCAAAAGGTTCATTATTGTTTTTACAGAATTTAGTGTCTTTACTTGCTATAATTATTTATGAGAAATCCATTCAACAATTAGATTAAGCTTCTTAGAATTGCTATAGTAAATTACTACATGTCATCTGCATTAGGCTCTAAAAGGGCTGAACTATTTCCATATTATATGAAATTTCAGTGTTAAGAGAAAATGATAGATGTTTTACCATGATTCTTGGATCAAATTTTCTAGCAACAATGTGGTTGTTCTGGGAAACTAAATTGTAATAGGCCGAAAACATTGATGAGGTCTATTGAGAATGTTCAATGTAAAATTAAAAAAATTGTATAAATTTCTTCTAGGAAGATAGTCTTGAAAAAGTTTATTTTGGCTAAATCTAATGAAGTAACTATGTGAAGGATAGATGTAGTAAAAGAAATAGTTGACTATTTTCATATCATACATTATCTATATTGGTCTATCAGGCATAGAGTGCAATATATATCCAATGTATTGATTCCATAAAAAAAATTATCCCAAGAAATAACACTAAAAGTAAAAGTTGGTAATTTAAGTTTAAGAAATCTATAACACTTGCTAATATCTGACCTAGTAGTAAAATTGCTAGTGGAATTTTCTCTGATAGACATAAAAATATAAATTTTTCAACCCTATCCCTTAGTGAAAATGCTCAACAATAGAAATAGGAAAGTTAGGGGTAGTTTCAACATTTTATTTCTCCAACTTTGCACCCTTTTTCTTAAAGGATTGCTAAACTATAGCTCTAGGAAATGGTTTGAAATTGAATCTGTAATTCCCCAAATGTATGCGGTTCAATAATTGAAATCTATTTTTTTAAGTAGCATGGTATTTGGCATGCAATTATTGTGCATGTTGATGCATCTCCTCAGCTAGACTTTGATTTTATTTTTACTGATTGGAAACAATTCTTCATATAAGATTTGAGATTTTCTATACTTTAATGTCAAGCAAATGAAGCAATTAGCTATCTTTCATTAGCCAAGTCATGGAAGGTATAAGAATTTAGTTTCATATTCTATTTTTCATTAGCCAAGTCAACCAAGTTACTCAAACCATTCAACCATCCTTCCCAATCTGTATAGCGTGTGGGAAAATGAAAATGCAATAGTTTTAAGCCAAAAAACAAGTAAATTTTATCAATTGAAATCAGCAAAAATCCGTACATCAACCAACCTATTATGTTGAGAAGGTTGGATCATACATTTATAAGCATGTTTGACCAATCAACTACCTAGGGAACAGTTACAATCGGTTCAAGCTCCTTCATTAGCAATATGCAACTTTTAAGCAAAAATTGCTTTGCAACTTTTTATTGCATTTGCAAATTTTTATTGAAATTGACTATTCTAGGACCCTTATTAACCTCATCCAAGGTGTTTCCAGCTATTACCTAATTACTTAATGCCCTATAGGCCTTAGGACTCATGGTTTATAGAATTACCAAATGAGCCTCAAGCCTTTACAAATGGGCTTATAACATCATGAAATTATTCCTAACATCCTAAAACCTTATTGTCTTGCTCATGAATCCTTTAGGAAGGTGGTGTAGTGCAGGATCCTGACGGAATGCCCCATGATGCCCCATGATGACTTGTGTGTTGTTGGAGGGCTACTAATTTTTCATAAGGTCTTCTCCTATCAAAAAAAATGGTTCTGAGGTCTTCTAGGCCTTTTTCAAGTTTGATTTTAGCATTTTTGCTTATTTCTTGCAATTTGACCCTATTGTGTAAACCCTTGACAACTTTGGTATTTCTATAAACTTGTTGATTCATGAGGTCACATGGGTCTATTAATATCTTAAGGTGTTATTAGGAGTCTTAGGAGATGTTAGTATCTTTAGAGGTCATAATAGAGTCATAAAAAGAAAATAAGTTGCATAACTAGAACAAGAATGCAACATTTATGCATATAATAAGGATTATTGTTTGTAATGGTTCCCTCCAACAATCACAACCTTTGAAAATTAGTTGGACTAGTTGGAGGAAGGTCTTCATAAGCCCTTATAGGTGGGTGGAAGATGTAGATGTACTTTTGCTTTGAAATCAATAAATAAAACCATCATTTTCCTATAAAAAGACTATTTTTCCGTACATTGTACGGACTATACGAATCAGGGGGCCTTCAAAATTAGTTTTTATTGAAGGTTGCTGAATCACCTTTCAAATGAGCCTACTCTGAGCTCTTGAAATGTTGGGAGGTGCAAGATATAAGGTTTTTTGTGAAAGTTGCTTTCAAACCCTCACTACCTAGGGTTTTGAACAAAAATGTTGATTTCTCCCATTTCCACTGTTGGAAAATTCTGATTTTTGGTGGAATAGTAGGGTGTCATATGTACTTTATGATTTTGGTGGTTTCTAGGATAGAGATGATGGTGGTTGTACGAAATTTGCATTATAGATTTGGCATTACCATGTGACAAATCTATTACATTATGAAACTTGTGGATTTGCATGCCTTGGGTTTTGTGCAAGTAAGTGAAACTTTGGAATCTGCCTTCCCTTGTAATTATCTAACTATTTGATGCTTTGGTTTGGTCTTTCCCATTGGATTTTTGGTACTTCCTTCATTAAGGTGACCTAATTGAAGGAGTTAGGCCTATAGATCAGTCCAGTTTTGGAAGGCTTGTAATTGGTGTCAACACTTGTCCTTTTGGGGATTTAACAAATTCCATAAAGGGTATTTGAAATGCCAATTAGTTCCTAAGGTCCTTTGGAAGATATTTTATTTGTTGCACATTTTTTCTTTGGAAGGGCTAGTAGCCTAAAATGTTGCATTATCTGGACAGAGTTAAGAAATCTGAGTTATGGTTGTTTTTTGGCCATGGTTCCTTGGTATTACTGTCATGGTGAACCCCTTAAACATGTAGATTAACCTTATTGGTGAGAATCCACCACTCTTGGGTGTTGAGTCAAGTTGCTAAACTTGTGTCAAGTTATATGGATTAATGTTGATCCATTAGTATTGTCTTTGTGTCACAGTGTAGAAGCTTTGGGTGTATGTCTGTCCTTTTGGATCAAAACCAACATTGTGCTTAACATACCCTAACCTCTGCATCAGCTTATAACATCATTAAATTATTCCTAACGTCCTAAAACCTTATTGTCTTGCTCATGAATCCTTTAGGAAGGTGGCGTAGTGCAGAATCCTTGTGGAATGCCCCATGATGACTTTTGTGCTACTGGAGGGCTACTAATTTGTCAATTAGGTCTCTTAAGACACCTTGGAAGAATTAGGCATTGGGATTTGGTTCTAGCCAAGTGGATGGTTAAATCCAATTGAATACACATTATATAACTCATAAAAGTCTTTTTTAACCCTTGGTTAAGGCCTTTGCATATTTGGAGTTATTTTGAGTCATATGGAGTTTGGAGGGCATTTTTGGCAACTTGGATAACTTGCTTGAAGAATTTTAGAAGTGGAGTTAGTCTCATGGAGCCAAAGGTGTGGAGTTCAATGGGTTAAGCCTTTTGAATGATTATCCTCTGATAAAATATTGAGTGGGTTGGGTCATTGTTTTAGTTACACTTAAGGAAGATATAAGGGCATTGTTTCAAAGCAAAGGGATAGTTAGTTGTTTCTACATCAAATTATTGGTTGACCACTAACCTCTGCATCACTTAAGGTGCCATCTTTACTTATAATTGAACAAACTATGTCATTCACTCTCTACATAAACTGTGCTAATTCTTCATTTGCAGGTCACCAAAGAAGAGGGCTAATAAAGTCAAAGCACTAGTGATAAAGGGTGAGACGCCAAAATCATCTACAAAATGGTATTATCAATTCACATCCTCAATGTTTATTAGTGCTTTTTGTTCAAGTACCATTGTGTGTTAATCATATATAGTATATAGATAATCAATTTACTCTTCCATAAAATGGTTCCTATGTTAACAACTTTTACTATATTTCTTGATTTTGTTCCAACATTTAATGTGATTGTAATATTGGTTTGTAATTGAAGGAGGACAAATCAAAAAGATTAAACAAGTTGCATCTATGAACACACCTACAAATGGAAGTGGAAGAAAATTTAAGGGAGCTAAGGAAGTAAAAACTATAATTGATCAGGACCAAATAAGGATATCGTCAGATACATGTGCAAGGAGTTCAAATGAAAAACCTTTGGTATGTAAACTCCAAAATACTATTTTTGGTTTTAAACTAAACTTGAGTATGCATTTGACTTATTTATCTTGAAAATGTAGAATGCATGGAGATCACATGCACGCACTGATTAGTAGACTTTGGGAGTCGGGCTTCACTTCAAAAACATATGAAGAACATGCATATGCATTAGAAACTTCTTAGATTTCTTAACATACCTTTCACCTTTAAAAATAGTTTCTACAAAGACAATACAAGGCATTTCACAAAACATTTTAGTGATCCTTCATAGCACTACCTTCCTAAGTGGCTCATGATGGAGGTTATAATGTTTTAGAATGTTAGGACTAGTTTCAAGTTGATATTAGCCCATTTGTAAAGGCTTGAGACTCATTGGTGTTTCTATAAATCTTGAGTCCTTAAGACCTATAGAGAATTTAGTATCTAGGGAAACAGGTAGAAATACCTTAAATACTGTTAATCATTTTGGTATTGTTCAGTCTTTGGAAAATCTGATTTTAAGACAATTTTGTGTAGATTTCACACTATGAATGTCATTCTATGAATGTAGCACTCTGATTCTCATAGAATGGCATCTTATTGACATAAATAATATCAATTTAACATTTATAGTATCTTTCTAATCGTGGAAATGCAAGTTTGATTCATTTATGTGGTGATCACCATAAAGAAGACTAAGAAACTAAGTGAATTTGGAGGATAGTCTGAAGGTTAGAGAGTTTTGGCCAAAAAAGGGCACTATTTTATGATTGAATGTATATAGAAATGTTGTATACAAGGTGTTCCAACCTTTATTTGTTGCAAGAAACTTTGGGAAGTGTGACATTGAGGAAGCCCTAAATTTAAGAGTTTTGAGGGCACAATTTGGGGCTTTGGTACCTAAAAACCTCTTGGAGTCAAATTGATTTCATATTACTTTTATTTGAACCTATTTATGACACTATGCAAAGATTTGGATCCTAGGAGTTAGAATGGTTAGCACTTCCTTTGTAAATGCATGAGAATTAGGCCTTAAAAATCTAAGAAACAGTGAAAACAGTCATATACCTTCCAAATAAACCTACCCTATCCTTTTGGTATGTTAAGGTACTCCATAAAGGGTACTCAAATCTATAATTTTTTTCCCTAGTGTTTTGGAAAAAATTGAAGAAAAATCCTTGTGAGTGCTACTACAGGGCTATAAGGCATCCTATTAGGCCTAGTTTGAGAAATATTGAAGTTTTGGTGTCTAAACCTTTGAATAATGTCTACAACCTATTCAAGTACCTTGGATTTCATATTTTAGGGCTATCGGATCACATCATAAGACTTGTTGGTGGATAATTTACCATTTCACTTATTGAAGGCACTTTTGGTCACTAGATTCAATTGTGCATTTGATTGAGTTTGTATTTGGACCTTCAATCCACCATATTCTACCCTAAAATTGGACTCCACTTACATGCCCAACCCTCAAACCTAGGGTTCTCAATTGACTTAGATCAATCACAACTTCTTAGGGAATCCCCTTCTCCAATAGGCCTAAATAGGAAAACTCCCCCTAGATGGGTTTAGAACTCAACTTTCCTAATAGAAAAGGTTTCTATGGACCTAATCTCTCAAAAACACCCAACTTTGAAGTTCTCAAACCCTCAACAACTAATTTTCATAATTGTTATCGGCATTTCTAATAGGGCTAATCCTAGCTTTCTCAGTCAAACTCCCAAATTTGCAAAGGGCCACACTAGCTTTTTACCTCTTTAGACACCCTTTAACCACCTCTTATATATTCCAAAAGATCAAACTCTAACTCTATTACGGCACCAACTAACACCCACTTTGCGTCACAAACCTAATTGACCAAATTAGGCTGGGTTACAAAGGAAGTATGAGTAAATGGGTTCACAAACCTGAAATCACCCCTTGGAACTCTTCTTCACATCCAATTAATCCTCCTATGCCCTTCAACTGGATCAAATCAATTAGTTTAGAAGCCTGAACCTTCTTTCTTCTTCAAATCTAGACTAGACATATAGCAATGTTCAGTCTAGGGCTTGCTGGTAAAAATAGGTAACCTACACCTATAGTTCTAAATATCTACCATCTTTAAGTACCCTCTCCTACCTTGCATTCCCCAAAGTGGCATTGAAATCGCATAGTGGAATTGCAAATTAGGAGGCCATCTTGAAGAAACCCTCAGATTTAGGGTAAATCTGACCAACTTCTACAAAAACTGGTGTAACTTTTGTTGTAGATAAGATAAAGAGTTAAAACCAAATGCAATGGAACACTAACTCAATCCTCTATCCAACCATACTAAAATTTCACTCCTACCAATCCATACAAGCTATATAGAATTGAAACAATAGAGAAAAAGGCAAAAATTCTAAGTTTTATTCAATGTTTGTTGTTCACTCATATGTACAATGGGTTTCTCCTCTTGTGGAAACCTTAAATAGATGTCCTCCAATGGTCACAACAACTTATCAACACTAACACTAATCATTCTCAACACCAATCAACAAGAACACTAAAATATTGAACTCAATCATAACAAAAGATAGATTATTATACTCAAACTCATGAAAAACACTAGCTCATTGGTCAAGTTGATCACATACAAGTATAGATATCTAGCATGGTTGGATATTTTTGTGAATCTTCTTTCTATTGCACTTGGAATGAGGTTCTAATTTTCTCTACAACTCAAGATATTCCCATTTTACTAACTGGTGTCCCCATTTTGTGCCATTACCTAGGGTTTCATCTATTTTCCCTCATATCTTGAGATTCCACCATGGGAAATTAACAACCCTTGGTGGAATTTGAGTTAGGACAATGTTTTTTATGTTCATTTTGGTTTTAGTTCAAAAGAATGAGGCTAGAGAGATAAACTTGATGCCCTAGGCATGCAAGATCCATGTGCATGCTAGAAATTCGTAGCAACATCTTCCATAACTCGCTACAGGGAAGGTTTTGAGGCTTGAGAATTGGTATGTGATCATCTTGCATGATCTCCCTCATGTTCCAATTTTTGGATTGAATTTTTTCTCAAGGGGTAGGGTACTTCCTTTGTTAATGGATGCCTAATTGCCCACATTCCTAAGTGAGCCTTAAAAAACTCAATTTCTGCATACTTCTCTTGAGATCCCAAGGATTTAGTATGTTGTATAAAACCAAAAAGGGTATCCAAATCAGTGATTCTTTTCTTTGGATTGTGACAAGATGTTTGTGATTTTTCATGTTCAAAGCTACAAGCCTAGTCTTGAGTTTGTGAAGCAACTAGCCAATGAAAGTTGCATAGTTTGAATCTAATGTTGGATTCATGTTAGTTTGTACCTAAATAGACCCTTTTCATTCTTGGAAGTCATCCCTATTTATTATTTGTATTTGTGAGGTTTTGTGTGAAATAAGTCTTATGATGCCCTTAAGAGCAACTAGTGATTAGTTCTCTTTGTGATAGGTTTTCATTGTGATTGTGGATTCCTAGGATTTTTTTGGTTTATTAGAAGGTTATAAAGATCCTTAGGTTCATTAGGTTAAGTTTTAGGCATCTAGGAGTTAAGATGTCAAAAATTGCAAAAAATTGCCAAAGTTGTCAAAGCAAAATTGCAAAAATGTTGACAACTTTGCAAGAGTTTGGAAATTGGTGGAGGGATGAGCATTTGGAAATAATTTATTTTACTATTTCCAAACCTTTTCCAAGTCATAGAATTGAAATCAAGTGAAAAATGTAAAAATTGCACTTTTTGTGCAAAGTTACATTGTTGAAAGTTGTAAAAGTTGCTCAAATTTGGAACTTAGTGGAAAAAGGGTCGTGGGATCGAATTGTCTATTCTATTAGCTCTAAGTGGCTAGGTAAACCCTATCCCCAACCTTATCTTTCCCCTTTGATCGCTCAAACATTCTCGAGCATGCCAAATCGAAACATCCCTAAGGGTCACTAAATGCAATAAGGCTGCAATCTTTGACAGGGCATATCTTAGAGCTCGTGTGAGATATGGATGTGATTCCAATTCCTATAGGACCATGTTGTAGAGACCTACAATAACCTCTCTCACTTTTTGGAGATCATACTCTATTTTGATTTTGTGATGCCATCTTGGGTGATGTTGTAACTTGTAGTGTTGGCCAGTACAAAGTTGTCAATTGCCAAATCTCTCTCACCTTTTGTCGTGGGATCAAACTATTTTCTCTGGTAGCTCTAGGTGGTTGAGTAAATCCTAACCCCAACCTTGTCCTATCCTATTGAGCCTTTGAACATTCTCGGGCATGCCAAACCGAAATGTCCCTATGGGTCACTAAATGCCATAGGGCTGCAATCTTTGACAGGGCATATCTCAGAGCTCGTACGAGGTATGGATGTGATTCTAGTTCCCATAGGAACATGTTGTAGAGACCTACAATAACCTCTCTCACTTTTTAGGGATCATACTCTATTTTGATTTTGCTATTCCATCTCAGGTGATGTTGAAACTTGTAGTGTTGGCCAGTACAAAGTTGCCAGCTACCAAATCTCTCTCACCTTTCATTGTGGGATCAAATTGTCTACTTTGTTAGCTTTGGGTGGCCAAGTAAACCCTCTCCCCAACCTTGTCCTATCTTGTTCAGCGCTCAAACATTCTTGGGCATGCTGAACCAAAACATCCCTAAGGGTCACTAAATGCCATAGAGTTGTGATCTTTGGTGGGGTATATCTTAGAGCTCATGCGAGGTATGGATGTGATTCCAATTCCTATAGGACTATGTTGCAGAGACCTACAATAAATTTTCTCACTTTTTAGAGACCATACTCCATTTTTATTTTGTGATGCCATCTCTGGTGATGCTAAAACTTGTAGTGTTGGTTAGTACAAAGTTTTCAACTGCCGAATCTCTCTCAGCTTTCATCATGTGATCAAATTGTCTGCTTCATTAGCTCTGAGTGTCTAGGTAAACCCTATCCCCAACCTCCTCCCATCCTATTCAACACTCAAACATTCTCGAGCACACCAAATTGGAACATCCCTAAGTGTCACTAAACGCCATAGAGCTACAATCTTTGACAGGGCATATCTCAGAGCATAAAACATGGTAGAAGGCCTTGAATAATGCATGATTTGGGATTTGCAATTCATTTGGTTTGTGTTGCGATGATCGCTAGCATGTGGTGTACAGATTACTACTTTTAGGAGCTAACGAGATGATGTAGTGTATTGTTTGGATTGGCGAGTGTTAATTGATAAGTAGGAATCCAATGAGTCTTGAGTGTTCTATTCATTCTCATGAGAGATGGGTTCATGAAAACCACTACTCATTCAACATGGGTCAATGAATTTGACTCAGAAACAACATAGTCAAATCTTGATAGAAATATCACAATTTGACATGTGGAATATATATGTTACTTATCAATTAACAAGCTTAAGGGGATTACTAATGAATGGTTCATAAGGCACAACACTTGATGAAGCTTTTACAAATGGAGTTGCAAGAAGAGTGGTTTTAACCATGGGGGAAACTTTTTGGTTAAGCACACTTGAGCTGGAGTAGTACTAGGATGGGTGACCTCCCAATAAGTATTGGTACTTCACCTCTCTAAGCATCAATTAGATTCAATGAGTGTTAAGTGTTCTATTCATTATCATGAGAGATTAGTTCGTGTAAACCACTACTCATGAAACATGGGTCAATGAATTTGTCTCAAATACTACACAATTGAATTTTGATAGCAATATCACAATTTAACTTCTTGTATAAATGTCTCCTACTTATCAATCAATGAGCTTAAGGGGAATTATAATGAATGGTTCATAAGGCACAACACTTGGTGAAGGTTTTGCAAATTGTGTTGCAGGAAGAGTGGGTTTAACCATAGAGGAAACTTTATATTTAAGTGTGCTCAAGTGAGAGTAGTATTGGAATGGGTGACATATTAGGAAGTCCATGTACCTCAACTCTATGAGAATCACCTAGATCCAATGAGTGCTAAGTGTTCTATTCACTCTCACGAGAGATGGGTTCTTGTGTCCCACTACCCGTGAAACATGGGATAATGAGATTGACTAAAGGATTATACACTTGAATTCCATTAGTACCATCACAATTTGACTTGTAAAAAAAGATCTAAGCCTACTTATTAATAACATAATTTGTAGCTAGACCATTTGACCTATCCTAGCATATACATAGATATCCAGTCTCCATGGTGATAGATAGATTGATTTATGAGGTGCACACATACACAAATAGGAAAATCTGTGAGAAGAAGCAAAGTATTTTTTAATAAGATTGACTAGCATGCTAGACAAACCTCCTAAAACATTCAATTATATCCTTTGTCTAGTTCATATTGAAACACACAAATATTACTAAGGAAATCATACCCCTTTTTGTTTTTTTTTTTGTTAATGATGTTCCTCTTGTCATGATTTTGGATTGATAAGGACTTAAGTCTATAGGGGGTTTGATTTTTTCCTTATCTCTTAAGTTTTGAAAAGATTATCTCAATACAAAATGGATAAATAAGTATTATATCATAGTCATGATACAAAAATATGATGTTGCAACATCTAGTCACACACAAAAAAAGATGCAAAATTGAAATGTGTGAAGAAAGATCATCCAGGGCTCTTGAAAAACTCTGGAAAAATACTCAATGGATAAAAGACTTTCCACCCAACCAAGGCCCAACTCCCCTAAGCTAGGAGATAACACAAGGCCCCACACCAAGTTCAAACATAAGAAAGGGGATAAAATAGCTATTTTAACACTGATAAAGTTTATTGCTAATTAATATTGTGTCAAAAATTCAAACTGATTATGTATTGAATTAAATTTAATAAACGAATGATAGAGAAGGAAAAATTTAAACATGAACAAGATCATAAATCATATGACGATGATATATTGGAAATGATAAACTTATGCTTAAATAGTGATAAAGTTTATTGTTAATCAATATTCTATCAAAGTTTCGAACTGATTAGGTATTGAATCTAATGTCATACATGAACATATCTAATTTAATGTCATACATTAACATATCTAATTTAATGTGATACACGAACATATCTAATTTAATGTCATAAATGAACAAACATATAATATAAAATGATAACCTATAACGTCATGTACATTAACAAACACATAATATATTATGATAACCAATAATGTCGTACATGAACAAACATATCATATATTAACCAATGATGTCATAAGTCTAACAATGTCATGCATCAAATAAATGTCATATATCAAATATAAAATGTCATATATACATCAAATGTATATCGAATATGTCCATTGACATAAAATCCAACATATAAGTCCACTGATGCCTATACATATACATGTCTATCAACTATATCTTTTCCTTCCCACAAGGGGAAGGAAACAAATATCTCAAGGTCTCCTCTCATCGTGTGGAGGGAGACGGTGGCAATGATGGGGCCTTCCTCATATGCTCACTCATCCCCTTGTTGATGCTCTTCTCTAACTCAAGCTGATACAAACAAAGTAGATATGAATCAATAATTATTATACATTGAAATAAAATATATGTGCACACAAAATTAATTATTTTCTTACTTCCATCATATAGTCACTCTGCAAGTCCACCTTGGAGGCTTGTGGACAATCAAGTGTAACGAGACCCTATAACAGTTCAATCAATATAATCACTTATAAATAACATTAGAAATTTTGATACTAACTATTATAAACAACAACTAAAACCAAGAAAATTCTTTCATACCTCAACCAATGGCTATGAACTAGCCAAAGTTGCAGCCACTCCATGATCAACAAACTACTGGAGATGAGGAGGAGTGTCCGATGTCAAGAGTTGCATGTCATACAATACACATCACATGTAACATGAAACATGAAACAAATATAATCAAATGAATTAAATTAACATGAAACAAATGTACCTCTATGAAGCTCATATCATGTCTATGCTCTGAGTCCATAGTAAATGTCGACGGTCCTATAGAGAACTGATGCACATGCATACTTTTTTTTGTCAATCCTTAATATGATTACTTAATAATTAAATGTATTAGTTTAAATGATTAAATTGATACATACCTCTGGACTCATGGACGGGACAAAAAATGGGACTGAGGGATCACTACTAGGCCCACCAACAATCTGACCTTGAATTTTGAACAATGTCAATAGATGCTAATTAATTAATCATTCACTATAAATATGAAATGTGATCAAATTAGTAAATTATAGTTGTAATTTGCTTATGTGTTAATCCCAAATGTGTCATTGAGAAACTGATCAGTGACGAGCCCATCATCCACACCATCTCCAGCACGAGTGCCAAATGTGCATAAGGATCTGTGTGATGTGCACATGTGATCACGACACATAGAAGGCCCCCCAGTCAACTAATGGACTCATGCAATGAATGAGGGTTTGCATCAAAGCATTAATGGTTCGTAGAGTGTTGGCCTCTGCATGTTCCTTCACAACTAAAGGAATAGTCACATGCTCACCCTATGGCTTGACCACATGTGCCCTAACCACATTAGGGTCACGACATGCCCTTAGCCTCTCAAATGATGACCCCCCACCTCTACCCTAGGAGTCTAATATATAAAAATAATTGGGGATCTCCCCAATGACAAATTCACAATATAATTTCTTTAAAAAATACATGGGGACCTCATGATTGTTGCAAGGAGGGGCATCAAAAACCATCCACCATCTATCCCAAAAATTATTTCTAATAGCATCGTGTATGCACCAATGGATAGGGAACCATTTAGTACCCTCTCTAATAGTATTTTATTCACTGGGTTTTCTAAATAATGCAGATATTGTACCTTTTGGTATTTCTTTTTTTTTAATATCTTGATATGACAATTTATTTGCATAATATCTTTTTTTTTCATCCCTCTTAGCCCACCAAACATATAACTGACCACTAACAGAAGCTATGTGGGTCTTAATGGATTCAAGGGATGATGCCAATTGAGCTCTCATTAGATTGGTTTGTCCACATTCTTTCAATTGACCATTGAGTCTTTCTAATTTGGTTTTTCCTCATTCTATTTCATTTATTATATTTTCTTGTGTGCTAGGAGGAGGTCTTGTAATTGGTTCAGGTTGTGGAATTTGTTGTTCTTCTTGTGGAGGGTTTTGGTTTTGATTTTCTTAAGGATTTTGAGTTTCTTGAGGATTTTTTGGTTCATTATTGACATTTCTTGATAAGAAATCAATTGAAATCTAAATAAATAAAAAAATCTAAAGAAAAATTGTAAAAAACTTAAAAAATAATATAAAAAACATATCAAACAATTCAAAAAAGAATTTAGATAACATACAAGATGCTCATGATCTTGAACTTCGATGACAAGGAGGCATATTTGCAAGGCATGTGGTGAAAAGCTTGGTTTTTTGCAATCCACGTATGTGCTACTACGAGAAGAAGTAGGAAAAACAAGTGAAAATGAATGGGCTATGGGTATGCAGCCCATTTATAATATTTTTTCTTTTTTAAAAGTGCATATGCACTATGGCCTGGGTTACCCAAGCCATAGTGCGTGCACGCTATAGCACATACGTACTATTGAAAATTGAAAAAAAAAAAATGTGTCACCTTTTTGGCACCACAACTTGGTACACTTACCCCATGGTTAGAACAACAAATCCTCATTGAGTATTTTGTGGGTCATAATCCTTTTGAAAGCATGTTGTAGGAATGGGTTTCCAAGGTTTGGAAACCTTAGGGTGTTTTCCTTGAAGGTGTTCAAAGCCTTACCAAAGGATTTTTCTTTTTCACTTTGACAATGCAAACCAAGCTGAACATGTCTTTGTGTGAGATCCCTAGACCATCAGGTCCTCCCTCTTGGTTTTTCAACACTGGTCACAAGATTTTTTTGTTTATGATGATCAAAAGCTTAAGGTGTCTATTTGGGTAGAGTTCCTTGGGCTTCCCATTCCTTGCTAGTATTTTTTGACCGCTATTGTGCAAACTATCGGCAAGGTTGTGTGCCTTGAACTGGACAAGTTTTTCAATGCTCGACCCTAGCATAGGGTTTTTGTTGAGGTTGACTTATCTAGGGACCTCAAATATATAGTGGAAATCCATATAGGTGGTACCACCTTTACTCAGAAGGTGCTTTACCTTAACCTTCCAAATACCTGCTATTGGTGCCAATCAATTAAGCATAAGATTAGGGATAGTTGAGCATAAGATTAGGGATTGTCCCTTGTTGGACTGTAACTGGCCCCCTATTTTGGAAGCCAAGCTTGCTACAACCACCAAGAAAGATGAATGGACTACGGTGGTGAAAAAAGGGAAGTGTTCACCTATGGCTAATCGTAGATCTAGCTCAAGCTAGATATCAAGTGAATCCTCAATTTCATTTCTCCCTCTGTCTCCTATTTCAAAACCTAGAGGCTAGGAAATAGTGGGCATTCATACCCCAGATCCATGCCCTCTTTGGACTCAAGCACCACAAGTGGCGTTAATGATTGCCTAGCAAATGCTACATCGATCTCACAGTCCAGATGGCCACAATGAGTTTTTTGATAATGTGGAGAAGATTTGGATGGTCATTGCTCTTGATGACTCCTCATTTGAGGCTCCCTCATTTTTAGACAACAACTTCTCCTTTCTTGGCAATGAGGATGACATGCAAGCTAGGTTACTATGAATTGCCTTTCATGGAATGTGTGGGGGCTAACATACCTCCCTAGAAAATATTATGTCTATGATACCAAGTGTCTACTTGATCTTGATGTGCATTGTCTTCAGGAAGTTAAAGTTGTTGGGTTTCTTCTCACCTCAGCTTGACATGTTATTTGGTCAGATAGTGCCATGTTTTCTTCTCAGCATGAAGCTAGTTGAGGTGTTGTTATTACTCTTCTCTCCCCTCATTTAATTCCCTCTATTATTTTGCATGGTTCTAACCCTCTACATAGGGTGGTTTGGATTTTGTTGTCTTTTTAGAATCATTCTTTTGGTATTATTAACATTTATGCCCCCAATGATGTTGTTGATCGTTCACACCTATGGTGTTGGTTGGTAGATCATTTGCCACCTGTGACCTAGGTTTTTTGTGGGAATTTTAACATGGTTGAGCTGGCCTCTAACAAGGAATGTCTTTTGCCTTTTAGATGGGTAGCTGGTGAACAAGAGGCTTGGTTTTACATGTGAAACAAGCTAGGCCTTTTTTATCCTAATGCTAGCCACCGCCCAGATGGGATTTGGCATACTTGGTCCAATTTTTGAGCTAAGTTCGATAGAGTCTTTAAGAGACTTGATAGGGCTATGATTTCTACACAGTCCTTTTTTTCCTTTTCTCAAAACCATGCCCTACCTGTCACTCTCTTGCCAAATGTGACACTATCAGATCACTTCCCCATTCTCTTTTCTATCACTTGGCAGATAGCATAGCCTTGTTCATGTAAAACCTAGTTTTATCTCAACACTTCCTTGTTGTCCCATTTGCCAATTGTTTCACACATCTTGCATGTCTAGAATCTTGAACTCGGCCCCACACTCACCATGGATGGATTTAATGGTGGAATGATACTATCCTCTGTACTACAAGATTTCTTCACATTTATGGTAGATAGATGGCTATGTACCATAGAAGATATTATGAAGCCACAACCCAAGATCTGTGTATGACCTTAGAGGCTCTTGCCATGAATCTATTTGATACGAATTCTAGGTTTGGCTTGCCAACCTTCGACATCAAAAGCAGGTTGCAGACAACTATACTACTTGAGGAGCTCAGATCAAGGCCTATCTCCATTGGTTAGAGGTTAGTGATCAAGCTTCCAAGGAATTTTTTATTGCTGTGAGGGCTTGCCACTCTACGATGGGTATTAAATGCATTTGAGAAGATTAGCAAGTTCTCACTAACCTATCAAACATTCTCCAAGCTTGTGTGCATCATTATGAGTAGGTTTTTATGGCCTAAGGGCCCTCTATTGTGAATGATCAAGCATTGCAAGACTTCCTTGTTATTACTCCCAATAGGCTTTCTTCTGAGCAATATGCCTTTTGTGAGAAAAAGCTAATGCTTGTAGATCTAAAGGAAGCTATCCTTTCCATGGCTGATGACAAAGCCCCTGGATGTGATGGCTTCCCCTGTGAATTTTACAAGATGCTTTGGGATGACATTGGCCCTGATTTGCTTCATGTTTATCATGAAGCTTACAACTCTAATTCTTTGGGCAACTTCATTAATTAAGGGAATATTAAATTCCTACCTAAAGTTGTTAGAGTAATTAGATATTTCCTAATTAACTCTAGTTCACTTAAGCTAAAATTTAGGCATATAATAATTAATTCTTTTATTAATTATTATTATGCAACCTAGGTTAGACTTTTTTAGGGTTTCAATCTCCTTCATAAGGATGATCTCTCATTGTAAACATTAATTGAGAATTGAGACTAATTCATTGTTGATAATAGCAACCTATTTGTTTATGCTCATCAAGAATGTCTCATCTATGGATCTAACAATTCCTACCTCCATAGCTTTTTCCCTCTTTCTGTGACAGGTGTTTTCATGCAAGTGATTCTTGGGAGTTGTAGCATTGATCTTTCATCAACTTCAACATGGTATTAGAGCTCTAGATCTTCATGCCTTTGTTATGATCTTGAGAGATTTGGCATTGGTTTTCAAATCTGAGCTTTTAGCATTTTTTTATTGGATCTAAGGGTTCACTATTTTTTGGAGCACTTTGAGCCCAAATGGACATCATCGTTGAGCTCAAAGCACTTGAAAACCCCCATTTCCATATAAAATTCATCTAGCTTGGACACTGTTGAAATTTGAGGCAATTTTTTTTTCACCAAGGTCATTTTGACCTGGGCATGCAAATTGAGGTAGTGATTGGGCTCAAAAATCGAGGCTATGGCAAAGGCTTTTTTTATTTCATTTATTAGAAATAAAATTGGATGCATTTACTAGGATTTGTGTTTGGAGGGTGTGATCTTTGGTAGATTTCCTATTTGGTAGCCTTTTTCTAGCTTTGTTTCCAAAGGACAACACCCAACCCCACCTTGGATCTCATATTTTTTATGGGAGTCTTTTTCCTTTGCACTATGTAGCATTGGTCATACCTTGCTCCTGTGATTGATATTTTATGCCATCTCTGAGAATGATATTTTGGAAGCTATGTTTTGGACAATGGTTGTTCATGCCAAGGTGCTTACATATTTCTTTCATGGCAGTTTGGTAGATTTATGTGCCAATGAATGACAAATAGTGTTTTTTCCACAACTACTAATGGTTTCATATGTGCTTCATAAGGCAATTTGTGGAATTTGATAGTGGATATCAATGATTTTCCCCACTTTACTTGGAGTAAAATCTGGTCTTCATGCGGCCCTTCCTTTGGGATCTTCTCAAGTAGTTAGGTCTCTTTCCCTCCCACAATTGGATGTTGCTAGAGGTTGCTCGTAGTCAATGGTCCTCCAATGTTCCCTTCAGCTCTCCTAGCCAACCTGTATATTGATTACACAGAATGACCTACCCATTAGGATCACATGGTTTCTCAGGTCATCCTTAACTCTCTTGCTAATCCCTTCTCAATGCTCACCTTGGATTGTGGGTCAGCCTCTTCATCCCTCAATTTTGCTCCCTCTCTTAGTGCCTTTACTTCTAGCGGGTGAAGGAGCATTTTTTTTGCTTGGAGGGAGCATATTGTTTTTTGGGAAATTGCTCACCAAATCAATGTCTTTAATTTTGGATGGCAATGTCCATGGAGGAGTTGGAGCTGGTGGTGCACTTGTGGTGTTCTTCATGCTCTTCACTTGCTAGATGAGGCCTTTGTATATGGAGGCCTTTCAATGCCTTGGCTTGTACAACATTAGCTAGTGTGATTGGAGGAAAAAAAAATTTGAGCAATGATTGAAGTTTTTTTGAAAGCATGTTGGGAATTATGGCTAGCTCAACCACTAAACCCATAGTCACTGCTTCAATTGTGGTAATAGGGCTTTGTCTCCTTGGTGGTTTGTGTGATGCAATGTGCCAACCTTTTGTGCAGATAATTGTTAGGCACTTCCTCTTGTTATTGACAAGAGCTCCACCTATAATCAATGCCAAAATCTCTATGTTTTGACTTTCTTTTTTTGGTGTGAACCTCTCTTGAGTGTAAACAGATCTAACATGCATTGATAGGTTGGAGGGAGTTTTGCCTATGCACTCATTTCTTGGTCTTCACACCTGTGACTCTAGCTTTCCGTGTGTCAAGATGAAGTTCATTTGGGAAGGATTTGGCACTAAACTCTTATTCTACTCAAAGAGTCCTTGATTTGTGCCATATAATTTTATCCCACATGGATGCTTGATCCAAAAGAGTTTGTTCCATAAACAATTTTCTAGCACATGATTTTTAATTGCACGTGAAAAACCATGTCCACTAGTTTTTAATCTAGCACTAACCCTTTGTATTCTAGGGAACCTTTTTTTCCAATAGATTGGATGTTTTTTTTTTCCAACATCAAGGGTCATTTTCAGGCTTTTTCTTGCCTCAATGGTCATTTGACCATCAAATTTGGACTTGTCATTTACTGACATCAGCACCATGTCAGCACTGCATCACCACTTCTTGTCACCTCCTTGACCTCTATTTGGACCTACCTTTGCATTTTTGCTCATATCTTGGGCATATGGACTTCATTTTTTGTAAACAAAATATAACTAGAAAGTTGGTTCTAATCTCATCATAGTGGTATAATTAGTTTTCAGTTTTGATTCTTTTTTGATAGATTTTTCTACTGTCAAAGTAAGGAGTTTAGTTTTGCACTCTAGGGGACATATCTAGAGCATATGATCTCTAATTTGGGAATTCTTTATATCATTGGAAAGGTTTTTCTAAGCTCTTTCTAGTGATTTTGGTTGTTTTTCTAGATTCTTCTCCAGGAACATTCTATTCAATCTTATGCATTTATGTATTCTAGTGGATAACTTGATTGTTTTAGGTCTGGGGATCGATTTTGTTGCTTCAGATGATTTGTCATGACTTGTACTATCTTTTGTATCAGTCTTATGTCTCTTCTAGTCTATTTAGACACCATTTGTATGCATTCTTGCAAATGCACTAAGATAAAGTACCATACTACATCTGCATTTTCATTTTAATTGTTTTGCCTTGTTTTGTCTTTTGATTCAAACAATGTCTATATTTTTGAGATTCATTATGTCTTGTGCCTTATTGTACATGCACTACTCTGATAAAGTGCCATGGGGGTTGATGTTTTGCCTTTGTTTTCCATTTTCCTTTGTCCATTGAGTGTCACTTTCATGACATTAACCTCATGATGTGTCTAAGATTGATCACCTCAGTACACACATATGTACTCTTTTGTGCATCTTGATTATGGTTTCTTGACATGCAATTTTTTTGGTCCACTTTCTAATTGCATGTCACCTCACTCTTGTCTACATTAGGGGGGGTTCTTCTATTATTTCTCATGCTTCCTTGGTTTAATTGATCATTTCTTTGAGCTTCGGTGTTTCATGCCATCTATATCTTCAAGTTCAATTATTTGCCTTTGTGTGCCTCCTAATTCAATGCAGATCAAAGTCTTCTCTACCTGGTCAGGTTCTATTTCAATGGATGTTCTTCAAATCAATAGTTACTTTTGACAGAGCTTTGCAGCTTCTAAATGCTTGAGTGATATTCTTTGTGATCATCTTTAGTTCCTATCTTCTGGGACATTTCCTAGTTTGGAGGTTTCTTCAGTCCTTCACTAATTTCTTTTAGTATTTTTTTCCATCTCATTTTGGAGTAGGGTTTTTCCCATGTAGTTTTATTTATTTCTCCTCTTTTAAGAGATTTGGTTGTGCTTGGGTACCTCATTAGGCCTTGTTTGTCAGGACCCAAATTTACTTCCAATAGTAGTTTCTAGTTTTTTAGCTACTCCCTAAGTTTATCTTAATGGGGGGATGTTAGAGTAATTAGATGTTTCCTAATTAACTCTAGTTCACTTAAGCTAAACTTTAGACATATAATAATTAATTTTTTTATTAATTATTATTATGCAACCTAGGTTAGACCTTTTTAGGGTTTCAATCTCCTTTATAAGGACGATCTCTCATTGTAAACATTAATTGAGAATTGAGACTAATTCATTGTTGATAATAGATCTTGACCATAGGGGTGTTTCTCTAGTTGGCTCCTTAGGGTTTTTCCCTAGTCGGCCAATAAGGAGGTCTTTTTAAAAAAAAAATTTGTATATAAATATGAGTTTCATTTTTTACAATTTGCATTTATGTGAAATCAAGTTATTGGCTTTTGAATTGGGAAGAAAGAAATATTTGACAAACTTCAACCTATTTTCAAATTTTGGAGGAAGAATTTACAACATGGGTAATAAAGATAAAAGAGCAAGTAAATACGCACGAAGAAGAACTAAGGAAAAAGAAGATGAAAATCGTCAAAAAATGCTAGCAAGATAGTATCTTAGATCAGGTACACATGCACAATCCTTTTTCCAATGTATTTAATTAGTTTATTTAGTTAGGATTAGGTTTTAAATCCAATTAGGAATATGATATTTATCTTAAATTAGCATTACTAGATTAACTTAATATTAAGAGTTTATTTGAAATTATGTTCATATTTAAGCCATTAGGGTTTATTCAATTATGTCCATATTAGTCCTTAGGGTAAATATTACATTATGACTAAATTTAAATTATGAATTTATTTAGCATGGGAATTACCTTGTTTATTCAATTATGTTAATAATTTATAGTCCATTAAGGTTTATTAGATTATGATTAAATTTAAATAAATAAATTTATTTAGGACGTAGTCAACCAGGACAACCTACTGACATTGGAGGAGGTTCATCCCAAGTTCAAACAGGTACATGTGCATCTCTTGCAAGTATATAATATAGATCTCTCTAGAATTCTAGGTCTCTATCAAACTTTATATCTTTAATTTTTAAATTTAGTGAGCAATATTTCCCCTTATAAAATTACTTGATTTTATTTGTTATATCGTGCACGTGCAACTCTAGTAGATGATGAAAATGTTGGACATGAGGAAATTGAAGATGAAGCAATGGATATTGAAGAAGGACCATCTGAAGGTTAGATAATTTAATCAAGTACATAATATTTCACTCAAGTTAAATGTGTATATATGTATACATATATGTCCCCTAAAGAGATTGTATCTTAAGACTTTGTTTCATTTTTTCTTGTGTAGCCCGAGATCAAACAACAAATGAGAATGTTAATTTAGCTCAAAGATTGAAGAGAAAAATTAATCATAGAAACATAGATCATTTAATTGAAATGGATGTGGAAAAATTGAGAGAATATGCTAATCAACCTACACATACTATGAAGAGGAAATTGAATAAAAAGTCTAAAGACATAATTGCACAATTTGAGAATATATCAACAGTGGAGAAAACTCAACTATTATCAATTTCACTTCTTAAAGATGAATTAAAAGAGCCACTGAGACTATTGGGTATAGATACAAGTATTAGTTTATTAGCATCTTTAAAAATTATTTTCTATATTAGAGATTTGAGCCATTACTAGAAGAGGTATTTCTAGGAGATAGATGAAGATTTGTAGCATATTGTGCCAAATCCAACCCTTTCATTGTGTTGAGAAGGCTTAAAAATTGTAAGAATTGTATAAAATTATTTAATCTGACTATTTTCTAAGCACAAATTTTTTATTTTCCCCATTCTAGTAATCATATGAATTTTTATAATTATAAATATTAGATTTAGTCTCTATGATACGTACAAAGAGGCTTAAGATTTTTTCTTTTGTCTCCTTGCATATATTGTAGCATTTCCTTGTCAATTTTTTGGCATCATCTAAGAAACTAATTAGCTTCTACCAAGCATTTTCTCTACATACTTATCCTTCATAGAGTAACTTGTATAATTTCATGTTGTCATTTTGATAGGACTTCAATGTCAAGAAAATATAATGTGCTTTTGTTCGTTACACTCTCCTTGATTAACAACTGCAAACAGTTTGTAAGAAAATGGTTACCTAATAGAACTTTGAACAATGCCTTAAATTTTGGAGATTGGATCAATGCATATACCAAATGTTGCATGATATTAAAATTATTGATCTTGGAAGATTTTATTGACCATGTAGATATAATGACAAATAATAAATTCCTCAATCAATTTACTTTTTCCCTTTGAAGATGGGATTGATCAAATAAACCTTTCTATATATGAAAGTTAGTTTATGCTCAAACTTGTGTTCTAACCTTGCTCACATGATACCAAGATCTTCTTTAAAATCGTGTTGATATAAGAACTTAATTAGCAAGTGCTTTGATAATATTTTGGATTTAACTATCCATTTTTTTTGGTAATTTCTTTTTGAGAATATTGGAAATTATTTTTATATAGTTCTTTACATTTGTGTAAGTTGATGAACTGGAATTTTTTTTTGAAGGCTACAACTAAAAAGTCAAATAAAATCTATGTACATCCAAATTGCATATCATCTAATTATCTAAAGACAAAATGAGTACATGCTACAAACTCGAAGTATTGAATTATGATCCATTACTAATTAAGTTTTTGGTTATGTTCCTTTTATCTATTTTTATCTTTAAAGAAATGTAGTTAACGTGATTAAGAATATTATTTGTGATTTCATGTGATAAATTTGAAATATGTGTCTTCAATTTAAGTACATCTTCAGCCAACTCTATTGTAAAAAATCAATTTTTAGAATATTGAAAAAGACAGGAGTAAAAGGGTGAATCCACAACAGTGGATTACACTTTTTTTGAGGAAGCAATTCATTTGAAAAAGTGGACATGCTTGATTTTAGTTGGGGAATTTTGATAGAAACTTCTCTGAAACTTTCGATTGAAAGTCGTGAGATTGACACTTTCGATCAAAAGTAACAAACACAAGTACTTTTGATCAAAAGTACTTAATTATTTTTTGTCAAAAGTAACTAATTACTTTTGATCGAAAGAATTTAGAGCAAAATTGGGGTTAAATTTTTATTTTTTAGCACATAGCCTACAATTGTCACAGTCACTGCTACGAGTTTTGATCGGAAGCGGATGTGAAAAAGCATTCAAGTCATCAACCACCCATCCAAGTTGTTCTTTTTTATTTTTTTGGACTTTGTAAAGTTTTTAACCATATTTTTTATGTTTATTAAGTATTTTTAATGTATACATGTCTACATAAACCTATATATTGTGTATATATATATCTATATCTATATATATATATATATATATATATATATATATATATATATATATATATATATATATATATATATATATATATATATATGTGTGTGTGTGTGTGTGTGTGTGTGTGTGTGTGTATCTATGTACATATATATGTGTGTGTGTGTGGATATACACATATTGTGTATATATATACATATATGTATATATATGCACATATATGGGTAAGTGTACCAAGATGGTGTACAAAAAGGGGGGTATAAGTGGACACCTTGTTCCTAAAATCAGGTAACCTTGAACTTGGACAAAATGTTTGAGGGCCATTCACTCAAAATGAAAACATGCACATAAAAAATATAAATTGTAGTACTCTGAATCTACTTTCTAAAATACTAGATTTTTTACAAGACAGATAAGATTAGGTAGCTCAAACCCTGCAAGCACAAAAAATAGCTCTTGATTTTTTTAGAAAACATAACATAGCTATTTTCATGTGCAACACAAAATGCCTATTTATATTTAGTATTTTTCAAATCCCTTTGGTAGGATGAGATTCAAGAGTGATATATGAAAGTTGTGTATTTTTGTGTATTTTTCTTATGAGTATTGTTTTTTTTAATAAATTATTGAAGTGATTACATACTGAAATTTTGGTACCTATTCATGTGCAAAGCATAACTTTCATCAAAATAATTGAAAATGAGTTTTCCTTTCAAAATTGTATAGAATAGAGTGGAGAAAAATAATACGTAATTTTTTAAATTTTTTTAAAGTATATTAAAAGTTAGTAAAAAAAAAGCTAGACAATGATAAAACTAATTAACATTTACAATGTTATTGTTGTCAAAAAAAGAAACAAATTACTTATTCAAAAAGGTTAAAAGATGAGTTAGATTATGGTGGTGATTTTAAAGATACCCACTTCATTATTTGGAAACCTAATGAAGGAAACACAAGAATTTTTCTTGGAAGATGAAAAAATGATCAAAGGATTAAAATTGGAGGTAAAATGAGCTCCCAAACCTTTGGGTCAACTCCCAAGCCTAATTCCAAGCCATAACTTGATTGGGTTTTATGTTTTCAAATAACTCGATCAGGTTATTGGAGCAAACTAGCATTGGAATTATTAAGAAACTGATTGGGTTTGTTTAAGAAATAACTTGATTAGGTTTTAATGATAGAAAACCCAATCAAGTTATTAATGAGTGAATGCAAAATAAATTCCATTCACATAACCCTTTTGGGTTACTATGATAGAAATAACTTGATTGGGTTATAAATAACTCGATTGGGTTATGTCTATCATAAATAAACTAAATATTTATAAATATATAAACAAATTATCTTTCAATTTGAATTATATAATTAATTATTATATATATAGATTTATAACTATATATTTATAAATATACAACTAAATTCATATATTATATTAAATATTTCTAATCTATTATTGTATATACGATCACATAAATTCATGACCTCTCTCTCACTCTCTCAGTAATCCCTAACACCCACTCCCTCTAACCCATAACCTTCTTTGTCTAGGCTAACCCCTAACTCTATCTCTCCTTAAACCCCTAACCTACATCTCTCTCTCCCTCTCAAACCCCTAAACTCTGTCACTTTCTATCTAACTCCTAACCCCACATTTCAAACCCTAAACTTTCTTCTCTCACTGACCCCTAATCACTAACATGGGTCTTTGATACATATCATCATCATAGGATTGGATTGGATTTTCTTATAACTTTATTCTACTATATTGTCCATTTGATAATTCAAGTTTTTTTATATGAAACAACATTCACTTTATTGCATGACTTTATTTACTTCTTCTTTTTGTGAAGTTATTAGAAGCATGAAATTGAAAAAAGAAAGATTAAAAAAAAATTAAGAAAAATTGAGATAAAATAATTCATCATAGAGAGATATAATAATTGACCTATTTGACTACATCCTTTTTGAGAAATTTTCCTATAGAAATCAATAATAATGAACAATATTCAATCAACTTATATAAATCTTTTTAGTAGAAATGAAGAGGCACATTTTTGGTAGAAAAAGATAATGGTGAGTGTTGGGCTTCACACAACCAAAAAAAACTTCCACTTGAAGTCCAACGATTGCTCTCTTACCAAAGAACTTTCCCTACTTTTTCACTACTTTTACTTCTTGACAATGCTAAGAGAATCTTAGCAGAACTCAAGTTTCTCATGTAAAACAATCATGGTGAGTGAGCCAATTGGATTTTTTTAGTGTATATCTTCTACTTGAAGTTTTCCCTCCTCAAGTTATTCTAAATGAAATGAAAACACACTTCAATATATTTAGTCTAATTATGAAAAGTGGCATCCTTTTATAAGTGAATAAAACTCTTGCTATCACAAAACAAAGTGGAAGCTGTTGGAATTACAAGTAGGAAAGGTCAACTTTTGTTTGGGGGGGGGTTGGGTGGGGTGGGGTGGGTGGTGGTGGTGGGTGAATCAACAGTTAAAACATGAATTCATAAAACTTTTCACCTCACATCCATCTCATGCATTCAATAGATAAACTGAAATAATATGTAAAACACATACATCTAAATCATGCAAACATATAAGCAATCACACATTTGACACCAAATATGATTACCTAGAAACCCTCCAAAAGAGAAGGTAAAACTAGGGTGGGGATGACACCCACAAATCTTCACTACTGCAGTAATAAAGTGTAGCCAATTAAGGTTACAATGATTTGACCATCGATCATAATCTTCCCCATGAAAGGCTTGCCCTATTAAAGGCTTACAAAAAATATTAAGTCCCACCTTGTTAGAGGATTTCAACACCCTGTTAGAAGTGTGCCCTGTTAGAGGATTTTTGGTCATTCACTTGGAATGCCACCCTTTTAAATGATTTAGTAAGGCCTGTTAGGACTAGTCCCACCTAGGAGATTTAACTGAAATCGCATGTCAAATGTCTTAGCATAGATCTTGTAATTGGCACTTGCTTGCCTAATAACAAATCAACTCTGCATAAAGTCCTTAATCCTTTATGATCAGATGTATCAATGTTGTATCCTCTATCCTCTATTCTTCTCAAACTAATTTTGCAATTCACTCTCTATAACTTCTAAGTCTCCATGAATGCTCTGCTTGCGCATGCAAACTTCTCTATTTTCTTCCTTCAATCCCTTACGCACTCATATGAAGTTTAGGGTTTCATCCTCCTTAAGAAGACTAGAAGACTTAGGGTTAGGTATGAATCTACGGTTGAGATTCATCCATATTTCTACTTAAGCCTTCCCTTTTTCTAATTGGTTGCATGTAATCACATAGAGAATCCACATATTGATTCATTCTTATCTCTAAAGAATTGAAATCTATCCTTATGTCAGCTGAAAAATGGTTTACATAGTTGTTTGTGCCATAACACTCAAATATGTCTATTCTGTGTTACTCGACATATGTAGTAACTAATGCTCAACATACACTATAATTTTACATCTGACTCAACACCTGAACTACTCAGCATCTACTGTTCACTCAACACTTGAATCACTTGGCATGGTCTATCTGCTTGGCACTTGAGTGACTCAGCACTCATTGCAACTTGGCATGGTCTTATATTTACATATTATACTTAGCATGCATTACTAGTTCGACATGAACTAAGTAAATGACTTAAGTGTGTTGACACTCAATTTTCAAAACCAATCTAAGATCAACAATCTCCCCCTTTGACATGAGTGTCAAACACACTTGAATATACATAATCAATCTAATCTTCTTGAGTATAACATATCCATGACTTAGATTATAAATAGAACTTCAAATTTTCAAAATTTTGCAATATTCTGTATACCTCAAAAATGTATAACTCCCCTTGAGTTAATATATCTATTCTGTATCCAAAATCTATTCTCCATTCTAAGTAGATTTGTCTCTGCTGATTGATACTATTTGCCTTTAATGCAGTTTATACTCTTTATGCTTTGCCTTGGTTGATGTTTGCTTTGCTCTAGTTCTATCTTTGCATTATGTTTCTCAAAAATGTACTATCGCTAGGGTCAGAATTTATAACTCTCACTTTCATTATTCTCAACTCCCCCTTAACTCCTTGCATACTTACTCTCCCTTTGTTTCTATCTCCCCCTTTCTTATTTATCTCCCCATTTTTGATACTTATTTCAAAGGGACTATACACTTATAGTGTATTTGTCCAAAAAGGATTTTTGGACTTCTATGATTATTTTTAGAGCTACATCCCAATTGTCACATGCAACATCCAATGACTTAACTTGGATAGTGAGCTCAATTGCAAGGTGTACTAGGCCATCTAGTGTAGAAAGATTGTTATTTGTCTTTAACAAAGTTTCTGCATAGCCTGATTCTTTATGGAGGATTTCCATGTGTGGGGTGAGAGAGGCCTAAATTTGTGTCAATTTGGCTCTTATATTAGCCTATTCTACTATTAACATAGCTAATTGACTTTGTGATTGAAGCAATGTATGGAAATGTTTCTCACTCTAAGCTAGGTTCTTAGGTAGCTATGTACCTAAAATGTTTAAATTCCTCTCTAGGCTCAAAATTCTATGTCTGGTGTCTTGGGTGAAGAGTATGTGATCACAAAATTTGGTGTACAATGAGAAGATATTCTCAAGTACCTTCTTCACATCCTCAACTTTGGTTGCCAACGCAACTTGTGACAGTGCTATGTCACCAAATATCTTTTCATTTACTTTTCCTTGAAACTTCCTTTCAGACCATTCTAAAAGTTTAGCATTAATGTCCAGGTCTTCATTATTAACATTTTCAATAATATCTAACAATTGTTCCATTAGAGGCTTTGACTCTTCAAGTGTAGGCAAGTTGAATGCATCTAAGAAGATATTTTTAAATATCTTGCAATGCTTGATGTTGTCTATACTCTTTCATAAGCATTTCTTGGTATTTCTTCTTCTCTAAAGCTTGTTGTAAAATACCTATTTGATCTAGAGTCATTGTGTCATAATCAAACTTAGGTATTATTACCTCTTCATTAAGAGTGATGTCACCATAGTGAGTTACCTTTTCAATTTTAGAAGAGTTGGAACCTGGCATTGAAATTTGCAGGGGTGTGGCTTCTGTGCTCAACTTATGAAGAGCTTTTGTAGGAGATGTGGTAGATGTTGGTAGAGTTACCAATGGTTGAATGGCCTCTTGCTCCTTTTCTTTTGGTATTTCCTTACTCTCTTCAGATCCACTCTTATCAATCACAATGATTTGAGTGGCACCTTGTGTTTGTGCTTCAAGTACAGATGTATCTATCTTTCTTGTTTGCTCTATTGTTGTCTCTTTTTCTTCTTCTTTGGCAATCTACCTTTGCTCAATTATTTCCACTTTAACACTTGTGTCAACCTTGACTAATGTGTCTTTAATTGTTGGAATAACAGTTTGATCACCACTAACTAAAGGGATGGCAGAAGGTGGTTCTTGTGTATTCACCTTATCCCTTGTAACCTCAGTTGCTACCTTTTAAAGTTCTTCTACACTGATCAAAATTGGATTTGTGCATAATTGTGCTTGCAATGTAGTTTGATCTAGAATCTTTTTCAAATCTTCTACACTCAATGGGTTGATGTTATGAGTTGATGCATCAAATACATCCTTGACCATTATAGTTTTTGTAGGTACACTTGTGTTATGAGGAGGACTAACACTCGGCATTTGTGTGTCTTGCACACTCTGTTCCTCATGTTGTTCTTCAGTTGTTGCCATTTTAGTATCCATCTTCTCAGTCTCCTCCTCTATATTTCTCTCTTCCTTGCTATCATATTTATCATCCTCTTCTTTATCATCACTTTTACCCTCAAAGGGATCATCTTCTCCTTGTTTAATAGTTGTTAATACATAAATCAATTTCCACATATGGGTGGATTTCTTTACAACATCATCAATGTTATTTTGGAGAATGTTGAAGGCTCTATACTTTGGTGTGAACCTTCCTCCATATTTCTTATTTGCCTTAGTAATCTGTCCATTTTATAGTTCTAGCATAACTTGGGCTAATGTTGATTCTCTATTTTTTTTTCCAAGTTTAAGCAATAATGCCACTTCTATTCAACAATGTCATATAATCCTTTTGGTATGGTGTTGTCAAATTCAAGTGGAGTGTTCTTGAACACCATTGCATATATTGCTTCTTCAACTAGAGTTTTCTCCTCTCTTCCAAATTTTTCAAAATCAATATTTTTCAAACCAAATAGATCTGTATTATTTTTGACATTCTCATAGATATTTTCAAGATCAAAAAGTGGTGTATGACTTACCACTTTGAATTGGCTTGTATCTTCTGATTCAGTTCTTTCTTCATCTGAGTTAGGTTGAGCAATATATTTCCTTCTTTGTTTCTTCCGCTCTTGGCTTCCTTGTTCTACCTACTTATTTTTCTCCTTTGCCTTTTGTATGGTGGCATGTGTACTAACTCTTGTGGTAGGTGTTGTTGGCTTTGTTGGGCTTGGATTTGCAATTTTCTTTGCCTTTATCTTAGCCACAGGCTGTGCCTTGTCCTTTCTCTTCTTTGTCTCAACATGTATTGGTGCTTCCTTGGCTTCTTATTCCTTAGCACCCTCTTCTTCTTTGTCCTCACCCATGCCTTGTGTTGATTCAAGAGGTTCTTGGGTTTGTTCTTCTTCTTCCTCTTCATCCTCTTCATCTCCTACCTCTTCTTCCTCTTCAGTTCCCTCACCAAATTTGGCCTTGAGTTTCTTCACTAATTTTTCCTTCTTCTTTAGTGTGGAGGCTTTCTTCAATTCCATTTCCACTTTTGACTTCATTACATCATAATTTCCAAAGATTTTAGTTGTTTTATCAACTTCCTTAGCTAGAAGTGTAGTGATGGCTCCTGAGGTTTCATCAACATTGATCTCATAACCTAAGGGTCTTACCCATCTTACCCTAGGTGTGGCAACCTGTACATATGTGTAATCAATATCTACAAAAATACATATATCATTGTAGTATTGTTCAACCAAAGAAAAAGGTACTCTCATCCTTTACTTCATAGACTTTTTAAAGTCTTCAAAATAACTTGTCATGATAGTTTCAAAATTTTCACCCATTTGCTCAATGTACTCATTTATCTAAGCAACAACTGACCTATTTGCCTTTCATCCTATTTTTCCAAAAGATGGGAATGTATTTTGTACATAGAAAAATGTGCAAATTAGGATTGATCCAAATGTGCACTCTTAGTCTTCCTTATTACTCCAAGTTTTTCCATTCTTTGTTACAATTGAAGCTTAGCTAGATCATAAGTATGATCTTTCTTCACAATTTTGTATCCCAAATCTACTACAATACAAGGTACACTATTTAGTCTACTAGATTGATAAAACTTATGAGAAATAACCCTTACTACAAAGTTTATCAATGGATCTATGATAGTGTCAATTGTCATTCCTCGTTTGTTCCACTTTGCTCTTGTATTCTTCTCTATTACCTCTTTGGAATCACTCTGCAAAGTCTTTGGCCAATCTAGGGTTGGAAAACCAGTCACCCTATGGATTATTCTCTTTGAAATCTTTATTGGTCCTCCTTCTAGCCATAAGGATCCATCATGAATTTGGCTCAACACTATTCTTATCCATTCAGTTTTGAATACTGCAGGAAAATCTAAGGCACACATCAAACCCTTCCTTTCAACTATTTTGAATTCTTCTTTCAAGATACCATTTTCAAATAGTTTATCATAGGCTTCCCTTATTTCCATGTCATCTATTCCTCCTATCTTGCAATTGTAGCATTTTCTGACATCTTGGACCATAATGACTTTTGGGGGAATCATGGACAATGCGCCTGAGGGATCTTGTTTATATGCAACATCTAGAATTGCTTTAAAATCTAGTTGTTTTACCTCATTAATAACTAGTTGCACATTCAAGACCTCTTTCCCTTCTACATTTCTTGAGCTATATGCCATTGTAACAAACTAAGGTTTTTACAAATGTAAATTGCATAGCTCTGCTTATGAATAAATACCTTCTAAATCTTGTAGAATTGGAGTGAAATTTTTTGTTGAGATCTTTGTAGTCACTTCAAAAAAAATTGAATCACCCTCTACTCTTTTAGCTCTTGCTCAAATTTGAAATGATGAGAAATGAGTGAAAAATGAACATATACACTTCAAAACTTTGTAATTAATGCTTAGTGCTTGTACAACTGTAAAGTCGACAACAACACGATTTTTGATTTACTCAACATCTATTGATATTACCATCACTTGGTAGCTACTATGAGTTTGGCATCAACTAGATAGCTTTTCAACTCAACACTAACTAGTATTCCACTCGGCATACATAGAGAACTTTTCATGCTCGGCAACAACATGAAAACTAAAAAATTTAATCTTGAATTTTCAACAACATCTTGCATCTTTATTCATGCTAATGTAGTCCTTTCAATACTAACTTCTTTTGGAACAAATGTATGATATAATGCTTTAAGTATTAGTCCCACATTCCTCGTATTTGCTTAGTTTGATGAGGTGTGATCACTTGACCCATTGGGTGAAGTGATCCCTTCTCCATTTGATGTATTGTAATCTTCTCTCTTTTTCCATGTCTTGTTCATATTGTTCCTAATGTGTTCAACATCTGTCTTGCCTTTACCTTTATCAAATTCACAACTTGGTGCTTTTGACCTAGTTAGACAATGCTTACTAATGTGACTAGTCTTGTGACAGTTGAAACATGTGATTTGACTCAACCATCTTTTGTAGTTACTATTGAAGTGAGTCCTAATACAATTCTTAGGTATATGTCCATATTCTTGACAATAGTGGCAACTATATCTTGTATTGTAATCCCAATTATAAGAGTTTCCATAGCTTCTTACCTTTGTTGGCTTATTTGATGACCACATGGACTTGGATCTACATTCAAAGGCTCTATGTCCATACTTCTATCAATTGTAGCAGTATCGTTAAAATCTTGGTGCATGCATGGTTCTAGTTTTGCATTCATGTGCCTGATGACTTTGGTTTTTGCACTTATGACAATGAGTCATGTTCTTAGGCTTGGCATTCTAATTCATATTCTTGCTCCTACACACATTAGTAGTGTGTCCTTTCTTTCCACAATTATGACAAGTAGGTTTGGAATTCTTACCTCTATTGTTCCTTTCTTCAGCAACTTTAGATGATTCTCCTTCTTTGGTACTTATGTACCCTAGTCTTGCTACATCATTGTTGGATCTAGGGGATTTCAGCAATTGTTCAAAGTACTTGATGGCTTCATTTGGCTTGTTGAAACTTTCAGCAATTTCCTTTTCTCTTTCAAGTCATTCTATAGTTGTTCATTTTGCAACTTCAATGTA